>SNQJ01S0098790.1:9988-31136 GCA_010110895.2 Picea sitchensis | reverse complement strand
AAAACATGAAATGTGACCTTTGGAAATGATGAACCAAGTAAAATCAAAGGTAAAGGGATGGTGAGTTTGAGTAATGGTAAAGGAAAATCCCAGGATGTTCTGCTTGTATATGGGGTGAAACATAATTTTCTCAGTGTAATTCAAATGTGTGACAGAGGATGTGAAGTGGTGTACACTTCCAAAGTTTGTAAGATAAAGTCTATAAACTCAAGACAAGTGGTGGCTAAAGGCATAAGGACGGATAATAATATATATGCTGGAAGAAGATAGAGAAGAGTGTCATCTAAGCAAACATGAAGAAAGTTGGTTATGGCATAAGAGACTTGGACATCTAAACTTTGACCACTTAATCAAACTCAAAAATATTGAGGCAGTAAAATATCTTCCAAGAATATCAAATCCACAAGATTATGTGTGTAAACCCTACCAAGTAGGAAAGATAATCAAGACACGGTTTAAATCAAAGAGCTCTACTTTAACAAAGAAACCACTCCAATTAGTTCATATGGATTTATGTGGACCATCAAGACAGGAAGGCACAAGGAAGGAAAACTACTTCATGTTGATCATTAATGATTACTCCAGACTCACTTGGGTTGCCTTTCTCAAAGAAAAAGATGAAGCATTTGAGAAATTTAAAATATTTAAGGCTTTAACTGAGAATCAAACAGGAAACAGATTAAAGGTTGTAAGATTAGACAGAGGATAATTTATGTCAAGTGATTTCAAGGAATTTTGTTATTAGCATGGGATCAAAAGAGAATACACAATCCCAGGAACTCCACAGCAAAATGGAGTAGTTGAGAGTAAAAACATAACAGTTCAGCAAATGTCCAGGTCAATGATGAATGAGAAGAACATTGGTCAAACCTACTGGGTAGAAGCAATACACATAGCAATCCATAATCTTAACAAATCTCACCTCATACCACACAGTGACAAGACACCTTATGAACTGTGGTATGGAAGACCTGCTTCAATCAAACACTTCAAAGTCTTTGGAATTAAATGCTACATAAAAAATAATAATGAAAACCTTGGCAAGTATGATGATAGGGCTGATGAAGGCATCTTATTAGGGTATTCTACAAACAACAAATGATACAGATGTTATAATTAGAGGCTGCATAAATTGGTTGATTATATTGACATAAAAGTTGATGAAGAAATACCAGTAAGAGGTGAGAAATATTGAATCAACCACAAAGGATATAGTTGAAGTTGAAGATGAACAGGTCCAAGGATCAGGAAAAAAAAAAAAGACTCTAAGTCAGATGAAGATACAAACACTCAGGTAGACTCAAATCAGCAGACAACATCAAATCCTTCCTCCAAAATTACTCAAAAGAATCATCCTGCAAGTCAGATAATTGGTGAGAAAGACAAAGGTGTACAAACCAGGAGAAGGATAATCAAAGACATTGAGCAATCACATATAGCCTTCATATCCAAGGTAGAATCTAAGAAATTCAATGAAGCCAGTGAAGATGTAAATTGGTTAAAATCAATGAATGAGAAACTGGATCAGATTGAGAAGAACAATACTTGGGAGCTTGTTCCTAGACCGGCAGATAAGAATGTAATTGTCTCCAAATGGGTGTTTAAGAATAAAATGAATGAACAAGGACAAATAGTTAGGAATAAAGCCAGATTGGTCTGTAAAGGATATGCTCAAATAGAAGGACTAGATTTTGATGAAACATTTGTGCCCGTAGCAAGATTAGAAGCTATTAGAATGTTTCTTGCCTATGCTTGTCATAAGAAGTTTAAATTCTATCAAATGGATGTCAAGTTATCTTTTCTAAATGGAGATCTAAACGAAGAAGTTTATATGTAACAACCAGAAGGTTTCCAACTGTCATATAACCCTGACTTTGTCTGCAAGATGAAGAAAGCCTTATTTGGGTTGAAACAAGCTCCTCATGTCTGGTACTACAGACTGGATAAGTATCTTCAAGACAAAGGGTTCAAGAGAGGAACAGTTGACAACAATCTATATATCAAAAAAGAAGGTAATGATTTGTTCATTGTGTTGGTCTATGTAGATGGCATCATCTTTGTAAGTAATAATGCTTCACTGGTAAAATGGTTTGCTTCTGCCATGCAGTCTGAATTTGAAATGTCTATGATAGGGGAACTGCCATTTTTTCTTGGTTTGCAAATTACTCAGAGGTATGAAGGAATATTTATTTCTCGTGAGAAATATCGAAGAGAAATATTGAAAAGGTTTCAAATGGAAGATTCTACACCTGTGAGCACACCTATGGTCACTAGATGCAAGCTAATAAAGGATGATGACTCACCTAATGTTGATCAGAGTTCATGTAGGTCTATGATAGGAAACCTGTTGTACATCACAGCATCTCATCCAAACATAATGCATGTTGTTGGAATGGTAGGAAGGTATCAGTCTGCACCTAAATAGAGTCATTTGATAGACGTCAAAAGAATATTCAAATATTTGAAAGGAACGATGAACTATGGCCTATGGTATCCTAAGAATCAGAATTTTCAATTATCGGTCTATTCAGATGTTGATTGGGATAATTGCATGGATGAAAGGAAAAGCACGAGTGGAGGTGCATTCTTCTTAGGAGATTCCCTTGTAGAATGGTTGAGCAAGAAGCAAAGTTCCATTTCCTTATCGACTACAGAATCTAAGTACATTGCAGCTTCCACTTGTTGTACTCAAGTATTATGGATGATTCAGACACTTCCAAAATTGGAGGTAAACTATATTGAACCGATCCCAATTCATTGTGATAATACTAGTACAATTAGTGTGTCAAAGAATCATGTATTTCACTCCAAGACCAAGAATATACCCATCAAGTATCACTTCTTGAAGGAACAGGTGACCAACACTATTGTTTCTTTGCATTATATTCCATCCAAAGATCATATTGTTGATATCTTCACTAAACCGCTTGCAAAATCTCAGTTTGAGTATCTACTCCAGAAGTTGGGTGTGACCCCATTATCAACCTAAGAGAGTCCATCCTATCAGGGGGAGTATGTGTTGGTTGAATATCTAATACCTCCAAAAATTACTACAATGGCTCAAGGGGAGCATGTTTTCTTTGACATTGATGTCAAAGGGGAAGAAAAGGAGTGGTCTAGATGCTACAGTTGGAGGTCCAAGCATAATAGTGCAGCCTTTCAAGGTTGCCATCAATGCCAAAGGGGAATATTGTTCGCATGTTTTAAAGGAAAGCATGTGTTTGTCATTGATGGAAATAAAAGTAGTGAAACAAACCTTGAGAGCATAGAAGACAAGAAAGCTTAGAAGAGATAGTGGTTTCCAGAAGTGCAGACGAGGTCCAAGAGACGGACTCGTAGGAGGAGCAAAGCTCGAGACCCTTGAACACTTAGAAAACCTTCTAAGTTAGAGAGATCAGAATCTCAGGAAGAAGAGTGACAGTGGTCATTGGATCAAACACTATGAAAAATATGGACCATTAGATCAAAGTCTGGACAGAAGGAACGAGTGCGCAAGAGAGGAACAGATCCCATACGTTGGATCTAAGTGCAAAGGACCAGCAACCATTAGATCCAGTGGATTTGCAAGGAGGATAAGCTTAGGAGGAATACTCGACAACTGTCGGATTGAATTAATGGAAGGATGGGATAAGCAAGGGTTGAGATCTGAGATCTCGATCATCTGAATACCCGTCATTCGTCGAATCAATCCCAAATTCTCGTCAACCGTCGGATCATTTTAAAGTTGATGGATAGGATAAGCGGGGCTAAAGGGTTGAGAATTTGATTATCCAAATACCCGTCAGTCGTCGGATCAAACCCGAATTCTCGTCATTCGTCGAATAATTTTTGAGTGGAAGGATAAGATAAGCGAGGTAAGATATGAGATCTCATTTATGCGAATTTTCCTCAGTCATTGGATCATTCTAAGTGGAAGGATAGGATAAGATAGAAGAGTTGCATCACAGACAGATCGAACCATTGATATAAGATCTTGATAAAATGAACAACATTTGTTTCTGGTATAAATATGTGGGGAGGTTAAGATTCAGAAAAATATCACCTCAAGAATTTCAAGTTTGAGATTTGAAATATTGGAAGCCCAAAGATTCGGAGAGTCGAAATACACTCTCAACCATCAGATCATCCGAAGTAAATTTCAGCCATTAGATCATTCTAAAGTGGAAGGACAGGATAAGTTAGGAAAAGGATGCACTAATATGCCGAGAATTTTGGACTCAGATCTACGGTCGACAGGTCATATCGGACCCCCCTGACCTCGCTCATTACCACTTACCTCCTAACACCCCCTTCGAGTGAACCACCAAACCACTCATACATACCACCTCTGCGCTCCTACATCACACTCCATTATCCGCTACACCTCACACTCCACTATCGTTCTCTACCTCCACACTCCACTACACTGCCTATACATCTCACCCACGTCAACATACCACCTCAGCAAGGACATGAGTCGTCTGATATGAAAGATCACTTCGGGTGTATTTTCAATCATTGATCATAGTACAGTGGAAGGATAGTGTAAGTTTGAAAAGTTGAAATCCCAAAGTTCTGAAGGGTGAATTTCTGATAGCCGTCCATCTCAATGTTTGATTAATTCCTAGCCGTTGGATTGAACAACGAAAGGATGAGTGTAAGGATCAAATCTGACCATTGATTTGTTTCTGTGAAATAAACCATCCAATCTGATCCATCCACTCAGGAACACCATCAAGATCGTAAGATCGACGGTCCCGTCACATTGTGGGGATTGAAGATGCGTGAAATTTAAAAAGTTGAAGGTAGGTCACAATCAAAACCATGGTTTTGGAGAAAGGACATGTGGAGGCTCAAGGTAAATTGTAGGGAAAAAAAAAATTGTTCTACACCACCTTTGGACGCACCCACAATCCCGTGGTCACATGAGTTCGTCACCCAAGGTCATATCGAGGGAAGAGCTAGCACGTCGCTAAGCTCCACTTAGGAGTTCGGGAGATCGGGAAGCGCCTTTTGAATAGACGTTTGGTCACCGTCGATAGTCACATAAAGAAAGGGGCTTAGAAGACAAAGAAGCCAAAATGACTCTCTGTAATAGATGGAACGGAGTGATTGTATCTGCCAGATAATTCAAAGAGCTTCAGGGTGATCGCCAAAGGATATAAAGACTCTTGAGGTAACTGACATGGAATGAAGACTAATCATAGAGCAATTGACAGATGGAAGAGAGTCGAAGACTGTAACTGCCAGAGAAGCCAAATAATCTCAGGATAATGGCCACTGATGAAGAATAGACTCAGCGTGATCGCCAGAGAGAACGAAGAGTTAGGTGTATGATCTGGCAGAGGACTTGGCATGATAAATATATGCATAACATAGAAAAGATGGTTTTCTCTGTTGAGAGTTATTCATGCGGGTAGAAGCATGTTGTGTACAGCAGATGAAATGCACAGAAGAGGCATAGCGCATAGAATGGACATGGTACATAGAGTATAAAATGTTGAAGAACAGAAAGAGCAAGTGAGGGAGTAGGAGGAAAATGATGTAGGTAGAGCAGAACAGTGATGAGACCGGTAAGCCATTGATAAATATTGTATCACTGTAATAAATTTTAGTAAGCGAAGTTTTTATAATCAAGGTGGCAGGGAGGTGTTAAGGAGGAATCTTTTCCTCAGAGTTTCAAGTGGGTACTTGAACACAGGGAGTTGTAGCTTCCATCTGGTTGTAGCCAAAAAAACCAGGGTGGTGCAAGGGAGAACTATTGTTCTATGTTATACAGGTTGGTGCATGTGTGACTGGAAGTTGATGCTTCCATCCAGTTGGTGTTGGAACACTCAGTGAGTTTGTGCTTCCTTCTAGTGGGTGCTAGAGAAACTAGAGAGTTGGTGCTATCAGCAAGTTGCAGCTTATAAAACAGAGGTGGTAGCCTCAAAAGGAGTTGGAGCTCATAAGAATGACAATGTATAGAAAATAAAGACTACTTATCATATCAAGAATAAGAGGTTTTCTCCCTTTAAGGGTTTCCTCATGAATATATGTCTCTTTGAATTTCATGTGTGTGATTGATGTTGAGTACTCCATTGCTTACTTCCCTGAATTATTGTGATCATCGTTGAGTGTTTGGCAATGATTTTAAAATGGGAATAATCATTTAAGCACAGTAACAACTGATTCACCCCCCCCCCCNCCCCTCTTAGTTGTCCAACAAGTACATCTACACAAGGAACAAAAATTGGAGGATCCAGTTCAGGCAACACTAGTCAAGTATCTACATAGCGCGGAGGTAGTAGTTCAGCATTCGGTGTGGTAGGACACGATCCCACCATCAAGTTACCAGAATTTAAAGGAGAAGTGTCAAAGGACTCAGAAAAAAATTTGTTCATATGTGAGAATATTTGGGAAGCAAAAAATATCACAGACAAAGATACTAAACTAGCACAGCTAGCGATTACATTAAGGGATCACGCATTGGATTGGTACATGAGTTTAGCTACAAACAATCCACCAGGGACAACCAGAACAATTGTAGATATCAAGAAATTGTTGATAAACAAATTTCAAAAACCAAGTTCAAAAGATCAGTACATGAATGAGATGATCAAAATTAGACAGAAATTGGGAGAGTATGTATGGGATATTGACCAGAGATTCAAGCGACTGAAGGGAAAGTTGAAATATCTCATGACCAATATGCATCATAGGCACCTATTTGTCAATTCACTTCTCCCACACTTAAAATATCCATTTTGACAACAGAAGTTTCAGACACAGGCAGAGGCTCTGCAGGCAACCCTGCAACTAGAAGAAAATCAGTACTAGCAGGTGGATCTAGCCATCAAAGAAATAAAGGAGGATTTGAAGAACTTAACATTCCAACTCGTCTAGAATAAAAGTAAGGACAAATGAGAATCCATTTGGTGTACTACATGCAGGACGGAAGAGAACCACAAGAACGAATGTTCAACATTCGTGTATTATATGGCAGCAGGAATGCCAAACCCATTACCAATAGGAGGACTATGGTGTGAAATCTTCAAGAAACCGGGCCATGATCCATACCACTGCTCAATGATGCATAAATACCAGACAATCCCAAAGAGTTCATATTGCAATTTTTGCAAGTCAGTAGGCCACAACGACAAAGATTGTAGAACTATGGAATTGATGTGAGAGAGGACATCAAATGCATATAGAGTGCAAGCAGAAATGATGACTAGGCAAGATGCACCACTATTTAACCAAGTTCCAGCTCCATACAACATTGCACAGCAGCAGTATAATACTGCATAGAAACCATATAATAATGTGCAGCCACAGTACAACACAACACAACCTCAGTACAATAGCACGCAGTATAATCAGGTGCCTCAGTATAGCGCGCCAAGAGGAAACTGAGCAGGCTATAGAGGTGGAGGATGAGCGAGAGGGGGTTTTGGAAGGGATAGAGGACCATTGGTATGTCACAATTTCCAACAACCGGGACATTATGCAAACGAATGTCCACTTCCACCAGCAACGTGTATGTATTATCGCACATTGGACCATGATACGGAAGAATGTCCAACACTATTAGTAAAGATCCATGAAAAGAGGAACCAAAACAACCAAAATGTTCAGTGGATCTCAGTCAAAGAGAGGGATGAAGGATGGAACATCAACATAGTTACCTGTGGAGGAGCTAAAACAGGGAACGACGCAGTTCGACAAGAGTCAGTACAACACTAGTGGGTCAAGAAGAACGTTGAATCAAGGAAGAAGTTTGACGCACAGAAGGAGAAGGAGATATTTAGGCAAGCCAGACAATAATTTCAAAGGGAAGACATGGCATCAGCTTCAACTGCACAACAAAGAAAGGAAGCACCAGAGTACGAGATGCCTCTGGTATTGGATCATACCAACGAGATGCAATCCATGGGACAAGTAAGTACAATCAAATGATTTTTTCAATCATGTGTAAAAGTATTAAATGATCCATCATCTATCAAAATATTGCAAAACATATTAGAAAGATGTAGTATAGAGACGGAAGGAAAACTAGAACAGAAAACCGTCAATCACCTACATACAAGAAGAAGAACAAGTAGAGAGTTCAGATTGAATGCTAACATCAAAGATTCAACATGGGAGCCATCATACTAGACCTAGGATCCGAAGTGAATGTATTAACAAAGAAGACATGGAAATGCATGGGAGAGCCCACATTAGGATATTCATTGGTTCAACTGAAACTAGCAAACCAAAACAGAGTCCTACCAATTGGTAGACTAAAAGGAGTGACAGTAGACTTGGATGGGGTGTGCACTAAAGCATATTTTGAAGTGATTGAAATAGTGGATGGCACAACACCATATCCAGTGTTTTTTGGTTTGTATTGGGCATTTGACAACCAGGCCATAATCAATTTGAAGACAAGGAAAATGGCATTTGATTCAGGGGAATACAGGGTCATCGCGCCATTAGACCCATCAGAAGGGGAAAGGTTTGTAGAACCTAGTTTCTTGGAATTAGATGAAATCGTCCAGTTATACAGAACAACTATGTGCGATGAGGATTACGTAAACCCAACGCCAGTTGAATGATGCATGCCTACATGACCTGTTCCCTACACCTTTCACGGATGAAGTGTTGGAGAATGTAGGAGGACACGAAGATTACTCATTCACTGATGGATTCTTAGGCTACCACCAGATCAATATAGCACAGGAAGATAGATAGAAGACCACCTTTGTGATAGAATTGGGATCCTACCAGTACACAATCATGCCATTTGGACTAAAGAATGCACCAACAATATTTTCTAGAGTAGTCATCGCTGCATTTAAGGAATTCATCCACCAGTTTCTAGAGGTATACTTGGATGATTGGACAGTCTATAGTTTGTTGAAAGAGCATGTAGAGGTATTACGGTTGATGTTAGAAAGATGTAGGCAGTTCCAAAAATCATTAAACATAAAAAAAAAATGTATATTTGGAACACCGTTTTGGATACTATTGGGCCATATCGTATGCAAACAAGGTTTACTAGTAGATCCTGCAAAGATCGCAGTAATTGTTAACTTGCCAACAGTCTGTAAGCTAAGAGCGACATTGGGACACACAGGGTACTATATAAAGTTCATCAAAGGATACATGTAAATTACCGTACCAATGGAAAAATTGTTAAGAAAATATACAAAGTTTCAGTGGAACAGCGAGTGTCAACACGGTCTGGATACCCTGAAGGAAACGATGGTCACCGTGCCAATATTAGTATTTCCATACTGGGAGAAGACATTCCACATCCATGTAGATGCATCAGCCATAGAACTTGGAGATATCTTAGCGTAGCCAGGAGCGGGGGACTTGGATCACCCCATAGCGTTTGCGAGCAAGAAGTTATCAGAATCAGCGTAGAACTATAACACTACAGAGAGAGAAGGCCTAGCTATGGTCTACGCACTACAGAAGTTCAGAAATTACTTATTGGGAAAACACTTTAAGATGTTCACAGATCACTCAGCCCTGAAATACCTAGTCAACAAACCAGTGTTGGGGGGGGGGGAATCTATCAATGGTTATTACTGTTTCAAGAATTTGACTTTGAAGTCATAGTCAATCCAGGGAAATTGAATGCAGGACCTGACCACCTATCAACAGTCACAAATGGAGAAGAACCTACGAATTTAGAAGACAACTTCCAGGATGCACATTTAGTTTCAGTCCAAATCGTTGATGAATACTTTGCATATATCATTCAGTACTTGAGCACAAGTACTGCACCGCAGGAATACAACACCACGTAGAAGAAAAACCTGGTAGTTCGGATTGCAGACTATCAACTGATTGCAGGACACTTATACAAAATGGGTGCAGATAGCATCTAGTGAATATATGT
Source organism: Picea sitchensis (assembly GCA_010110895.2). Lineage (NCBI taxonomy): Eukaryota > Viridiplantae > Streptophyta > Pinopsida > Pinales > Pinaceae > Picea > Picea sitchensis. The sequence goes on along the minus strand of SNQJ01S0098790.1, from coordinate 21,283 downwards.
GTTAGAACACGAAATACCAAGAGTTTTAACATAATCCCATGAGGGAATAGCAAGAGTACATTACGCAGTAAAAGCTACCGCGCAGAAGGTATTGCGCGCAGGACTATGGTGGCCGACCATTAACCGAGACTTGAAGGAGTATTGTCATAGATGCGATGTCTGTCAAAGGGTAGGTAAACCCAACCGAAGGGGATGAGATGCCACTACGACCATAGGTAACATTGCAAGCATCAATAAATGGGAAATATACTTTGTGGGACCAATCAACCCACCAGCAAAAAGAACATAAGCAAGGTACATCATCACCGCGATGGAGTACCTAACAAGATGGGCAGAAGCAACACCAGTGAAGGATTGCAACGCAGAAACAACAACACACTTTTTATTTGAACAAGTAATCACTAGATTTGTATTCCCAAGAGTTTTGATGAGTGACCAAGGCATGCACTTCATTAACAACATTATCAATGCCATGACCGAAGAATTTGAAGCCCATCATCAGAAGAGCACACCATATCACCCACAGGCAAATGGAACAGTAGAAGAATTTAACAAGATCCTTGAGAATGCATTGACAAAGATCTGTAATGTCAACGGGGATGATTGGGACCTCAAAGTACCAGCATTATTATGGGCCTATAGGACTATATGCAAGAATTTGACAGGACACGCGTCATTTAAACTGGTATATGGCCAAGAAGTTGATAGGGCACACACCATTAGAATTCCTGCTACCTAGCACGTAGTAGCAATTACACACATGATGGAAAGAGGCGCAATACAGGAGAGACTAAATCAACTAATGACCACGGGGGAAGACCGGATATTATTAGGATTCCACCAATAAGTTCAGAAAGCAAGGGACAAATCTTGGCATGATAGACACGTCAAGAAGAAAACTTTCAAGGAGGGAGATTTAGTGTTGATGTATGACAGATAATCGTTTTAGCACCAAGGAAAGCTCAAAATGCACCGGTTACAACCATATGAAGTAAAAACTGTCACAAATGGAGGAGTTGTATAGTTGAAACACTTACCAGGCATAGAACTCATAGGGATGATCATCGAGAGTCGACTGAAGCTATACAAGGACAGTCGACCACCCACCGCGTAGTAAAACAAATAAAAAAATACACAGGATATTAAATAGTACCAACCAAGGCATAGTCCACCAGAAGAGGAAAGAGCACGCACACTTAAGAACACAAACTTGGCGAGGATAAGGCTAATGGCCAGGTCAAAAGGGAAACAAGGAGGAAATGAAAAGACGGCAAAAGCAGTACGACCCGACAAAGTTATGTGGAATTGAATGTCGGAAAGGATTGACAGGACGCTACATTAATCGTGCCAACTGGAGACGGTGAGGGAGAGTAATGGAAGATACAAAGGAACTAGATTTCCATTTAATCCATCCTAAAGGTAGTGTCTTAGACAATTTTCATGTGATTCCCATACAAAACATGGAAGCAGGATAAAACAGGTTATTGCGAGACTAGAGAAGAAACAGAGAGCAAGAGCGCATATAGAGCATAGAGAAAATCTCACAGAGGTGGAAAAATCTATGGAAGCACAGCAAGCGATCGACAATCACCACTATGGCACCACCAAACAAGAAGAATCTACCCAGACTGCACAACACTCCAGAATTAGAACTAGGGCACAGGCACAATCACAGGAAGGCGAACAACAGCCACCAGAGGTCGTTAATGACGATGAAATCCCATCACCAGATACAACACCGCTAAACCCCATACACATGGTAGAAGAAACCCAACAGCCAACACCTGAGGGCATGAATGTGGATATGTCGGCAGAAGGACATGAGCAATAGAACCAGGGCCCAAAAACCCTGAAGGAGGAGTAACCAGAGAACCCTGAAGCAGCTCTGAGAGTCAATGGGATGGTGATGAATCAGGAAGCAGCAGTCGAGCTAGACGAGCCTTAAATAACCGTGTTAGACCACCCATAGGAAGGAACAGTGGAAGATGCCATGGGCTGGCCAGAATTATATTCTGAAGTACAAACGATGGCGGTTGGAACCTCAAGCCAGCCACTACGGAAAAAAGAAGCAGCAAGTACCTATGTCACCACGCAAGCAACCCGTCGTAACTCTTGTTTTTCTGCGTATACCAGATGGGGTACAGGTGAAATCAGACTTGTTGGGTCATATCGAGAAACTAAAATACTCGGACCACGATGTAACAGACATAGACAAGTTCCTGAAATTCGTAAAGAGAGTATACTTACATATTGTGGGAGTGAATGCAGTTGGGGAACCGATTGATCAACCACTCTAGTGGGAAACAGGATTGGAAAAAACGGGGATTTTAGGTCTGTTAGATCTACCACACTTTGGCAGAGGACAGTACACGAACAGTTACATCAAACAACTGATGGAAGTTACACATGGTGAGGATATATGGTTGGACAAGCTCGTCTCGATAGACGTAGATCTCATTGCACACATCACAGGACTGTCATCCCGAGGCATGGATCTCGCATAATTTCTTAATGACAAAGACAAACGAGAAAGCACTTGCAGAAGAGATGAAGAAGAAATAAGACACTAACAGGGGAACGCAAGGAATCATCATCAAGAGGATCAATGATGTCGCAACACAAATGGCCACAAAAATATTACCCTACAAGCTACTAATAAAATGTCGCAGGGAGGAAGTTTCGGTCGGGGTCATCGTAGTTGCGGCACAATGTGTTGAGGGCACCACATTTAGTTGGGTACCCTATCTCTTGAATTTGTTTCTAGATGACTGCAAGGATGCGCGGGATCTAGGAACAGAATTTCATTATGCATGGTTTCTCATGTTGATAGCCATCATGGGATGGAAGGAACCGAATTACACATTTTTCGGCACTAGACCCAAGCTAAATTGTGGAACAAGGTATTTATCCCTGGGCATCGCGTCAGATGCCAAGCACAAGAAAATGAACGCAGTTATATTCAAAGGATACCTTCGCAACCTACAGGAGGCCATCTCTAACATGTGGAGAATAACACCACAGGTTGTCACACAGTATCGGGACATCACCAACTTCAAGGCCACATGACATGCGATGTGGATACAAGCACGGAAGGACCCCAATAAGTATTGGATACAAATACACTATTGTATCATGGAGGGCGACATCGATATGGTTATAAAAGAGTAGGAAGACAAGTGGAAGACTCCAGTCCTCACCCAAGAGATACCTACAAAGACAATAGAAGAGGAGACCAGCCAGGAAGAAACACAAACTTAGGAAGCCCCAATGCCCAAGAAACGAAGGATGGGCCAGACCAAAGAAAAGCAGACAAACGAAGGGACAGCTAAGACAAGGACCCAGAAGGGGAAGAAGAATAATATGCAGTCAGCACAAGTGCAGCAGAAACAGGTCGAGGCATCACAGGGGATGACACCAAGTCCCAATCCACAAGAACCAGGCTTGACTAAGAGGCCACCCACTCAGATAGGAGGTGAACGCAAGAAAATGAAGGTGCAAACAACACCTCTAGAATACATGATCACAGAGGATGATGCAGAGATGATAGCCTGAATGGTTCAGGATTGTATATCCAAGGACTTTGATAATGTTGTGCACCACAGGAACAGAATCCAAGAGGAGTTGGAAGACATGCGACAGTTCCTCAAGAAGATCGAGGAAGTGCAGGCAGCGGGAAGTAGCATAAGAATAGGGACATAAAGATCACAGACAAGAGAAGGACCGGAATAAGGTGAGCGAGATATAGTTCATACAATACCGTAGCTGAGTGCAACATTCCACATTACACCCAGCATGTTGTGCATGGATGATATCGTGGGGAAGACACCCCTAAAGGACTTATCTCAATTCCAACTAGTATTGTCGCGGATACCATCCAAAGCGCTACATAAATTACAGGTTAGAGTTGCCCAAGAGGTACAGTCTCATGCACGCACAGACTTAGCCGAATTGCAACAACCAACAGAGAAGCGGGACACACTGGAAATAATATGTGAGTAGGCTAAGCTTGAGACCCAAGAGGAAAGGGAGTGCATGAATGGATTGGAGTAGAAAGTGGCAGGAACTTATGAGAATATTCCAAAGACCACACAGAGGGACGAACTCATAGCAATAGAGAAGATTGATCAGATTGTGTAGGCAATCGATCAATATCAGAAGGAGATTGAGAAACTCTGCGAGAAGCTCACACCCACCACTCCACCAGTAGTAAGGGAGAAAAGCAAGCAGGAGGCAATAGAGCAGCTGCAAGAGATCGAGCAACAGGTCAATGCAGCAACCGACTTGTTCGAGAAAATAGCACAGGTGTGGACAAAACTAGAGGAATATCAGCAAGTCCAACGGTGGGACAAGGAAGAATAAAGGATAAGCGCAGCTATCCAGGACCTCAAGCAAAGGTAAAATAAAATGCCCATCATGGAGCATTTCAAAGGGGCGTAGGATATGAAGAAACTGCAAGCAGAACTCACCACTGCACAAACACTAAAAAAGGAGCGTCGGGTTCAAATGGAATAGCTTCAAGAGCGAGTGGAGGAAGTTATTGCATAGATAGAGGATTGATTAGTGACAAAATTGTAGTCCAGATAGTAGACACACTCAAGGAGAAGACTGCATAGGCACAAACACAAGTAGCTGAGCTCAAGGAGAAGTTCCAATTGATTGCCAGGGAGATTGACGAAATGCACAAAGGTTAGGTGGCTTGGGACGAGCCACATGTCAATGTTGGGGGTTTGTTGGAAGTAGGCCAAAGCGGAAGGCAAGGAGATTTTTTGAAAGAAGGCATACACAAGGAAAGTGAAAGCTGGAAGGAAGAACAGCACATGCACATGCAGGGAACACCTAACGACGTTAGGGTTAGGGTTTTTGCAATGTATTGTAATGGATGAAGGGCTAGAAACGTATAAATATAGTTACCTAGGTCTCAGAGAGAGGGTAGTTACTATTTGATAATTGGTTGATGTAGAGAGATGAATATGAAGAACGGATGCTATGTAATATTTTGTTGTATGACCTAGTTTTGTAAGTTGTTGAGCTAGAGAGGACTGAGGAGGGTAGATCTTGAGGGCTGGATTGCAGGCAGGGGAGCCTGGTGCATTCTAGTCCACCTCATAATATATCTCAACCCAACTACAAAGAGTTGTAAAGTGCACGGTGTTGTAGTGACCGAACAACTATAATAAAAGAGCTAAGAGCCAAATCTTTGTGGACGTAGCCCAGGGGGTGAACCATGATAATATCTATGTTATGTGATTGAATGAATGTGTGTATTTATTGTCTTTCAATAGATATTGATAAGCTAAATGAATGAGTCATTATAGTTCCTGCATAAATCGTGATAACAGTGTATTGTGTTAATAAGTTACAATAGAACTCCCAAGGCACAGTTCTCAGAGATCCCCTACTCAATCCTAGGCTGCAAACACGTGAGTATTGTAGCCACCCATTAAGACTATCTCGGGTGAGATGGCGTAGTGCACCTTGTGTGTTGTGTTTCCTTCTGGTTTACCAGGAGGGCTGATAGTTTTCAAGGCTTTGTTGGAAACTTGAACAGACATGAACCCTAGATAAATAAACTCAAATACGAATGAAGTAAGAGAGAGGTAGCCAACATCATGAATGTAGACAGATCATGGTTCCTATTCATGTAGGTGTAAAGTTATCTGCATATCAATGTGCCAAGACACGGGAAGAGGAAGAGGACATATCATGTGTTTTGTATGCTAGTGTGGTTGGCAGTTTTATAAATGCAATGGTTTGTACTAGACACAACATTGCACATGCAGTGGGAGTTTGTTAAGGTCCTAACCCACACATAGGTAGATCAATGTATTCGAATGTAATAAAGGTCAATATTAATAAGGCCTTTCAATAAAATAGAATAAGGCAGATGTAAGAAGAACTAATAGAAGCTTTCGCTTCTAGAAAGATCTTCCTCTAGATGCTTCTCTTAATAGACATATTTAGTATAAATAAGGGTTGAGGGTATGAAAACCCTAGCTTGGAGATTATTGTAATAGAGCGTTGCTCGACTGGAGGTTGCCCCCTCGAAGAGGCCTATGAACATTTCTTTCTGAATCAAAGTGTTATTTCAGTTATTTTTCTCATATTATTTATGTGTTATTGTGGAGATTATGTTGGTTATATTACTGTTATTCTGCCATTACTAGCATTTTATTTATGTTCTGCGTTTTTATTATATCTGGTATCTTGCAAGTGGTATCAAAGCACTTTCCTTGGCAGAAATTGTGGGTATTTTTTTTCAGGGTAGAGACGTATTCTGGCGTCTTTAAGCCACAGAGATCTGTCGTTACGTGCATAAACCTGTGGTTGAGGGATTCATACACGCAGGAAATACAAGTGGTTCTTAAGCACACATCTGTTGGCCACCCTTGTAACCCTTGTTGGTACCCCTTCGAGTGGTAGTGCATCAAATAGCACCTATGTATGGATCAGCCTAGATTTCTTGAAGCCCTCTTTAGATAAACCTATCGGCCACCGAACTGTTATAGTGTCACCGAGAACAACACTCGGGAAGATACTCTCTAGTACTTGGGTAGTCAGGTAGTACGGCTAAGGGTACGGTCTNAAATTGTAGAACTCCTCTCGCAACCAAGTCATAAGAACATAAGAGGTGAGTCATCCTCCATCATATTCACATGTGGGGTCCCACCTATTTAGTATTATTATTATTTATATATAAATAATTAGGCATTGCAACCACTTTGCATGCAGGTACCTATGTTGCGCTTTTGGGCATCACGAGTATGAAGGCTGAAAAAGTTCTTGTATGGGTTAAAGCAATCACCATGGATGTGGTATCAAAAGTTTGATACTTATGTGTTGGGAATTGTCTTCACAAGGAGAAAAATCAATCACTGTGTGTATTCCAAATTAATCGACGATCATCTTATTTATTTAGTCTTGTAAGTGGATGATATGTTGCTTATAGGAAATGACAAGGAGATTATCGAGGATGTGAAAAAATAGTTTTTCTTCAAATTTGACAAGAAGGATCTTGATGCTGCAAATTTAATTTTGGGCATGGAAATTAAAAGAGATGGGGAAAATAGAAACTTTGTTTAAATCAGAGGAAATATGTCAAGACAATATTGCAGAGGTTTAATATGAATGTGTTGGAAGCAGGCCAAAGTGGAAGGCAAGGCATTTTTGGGAAAGAAGGCATGCACGAGGAAAGCGATAGTTGGAAGGAAGAACGACATGCGCACATGCAAGGAAGACCTAACAACATTAGGCTTAGGTTTTTTGCAATGTATTGTAATGGTTGAAGGGCCAGAAACATATAAATATAGTTACCTAGGTCTCAGAGAGAGGGTAGTTACTAGTTGATAATTGGTTGATGTAGAGAGATGAATATGAAGAATGAATGCTATGTAATATTTTGTTGTATGACCTAGTTTTGTAAGTTAATGATCTAGAGAGGAATGAGGAGGGTAGATATTGAGTGTTATATCACAGGCTAGGGAGCCTGGTGCGTTCTAGTCTGCCTCATAATATATCTCAACCCAACTACGAATAGTTGTAAATCATGTGATGTTGTAGTGATCGAGCAACTATAATAAAAGAGCTAAGAGCCAAATCTTTGTGGATGTAGCCCACGGGGGGTGAACCACGGTAATATATGTGTTATGTGATTGAATGCATGTGTGTCTTTATTTTATTTCAATAGATATTGATAAGCTAAATGAATGAGTCATTATAGTTCCTGCATAAATCGTAATAACAGTGTATTGTGTTAATAAGTTACAATAGAACTCCCAACACACAGTTCTCAGAGATCCCCTACTCAATCCTAGGCTGCAAACACGTGATTATTGTAGCCACCCATTAAGACTATCTCGGGTGAGATGGCCCAGTGCACCTTGTGCATTGTGTTGCCTTTTGGTTTACCAGGAGGGTCGATAGTTTTAGATGATTTGTTGGAAACCCGAACAGACATGAACCCTATTTCAATAAACTCATATAGGAATGAAGTAAGAGAGAGATATCCAACAAATGGTTATGTTTCCATTGGTAGGAATAGTAGAGGATTGAGTACATGAGATATGTTGAAGATCTGTTAAAAGATACGTAAGATTTACAGGAGGTGGAGCAAGAGAATATTAAAACAGAGAAGAAACGAAATGAGCCACTATAAGGGGATGTTGAGACTGTGGAATCCCTAAAAAGAAGAGATTGAAAGCTAGCTAAGGATGAAAGAGTTGGAGTTTGCACAGAAAGATAACAGAAACCCTACAGTAACACCCCGCAAATATCTTGAGAAATACGTGTTTATTGATCTGCACGAAGTCTTTTTCTGTGATTTTCCACACTTATTGCAGGAGTGGATACTAAGGTTGAAGGATAACCATGCAATGAACTAGATATGATAATTAGATTGGACCCCAGTAAAGATTGAGCAGTTACAGCTGGTGAACAACAAATTCACCCGCGTAGTAGATTTTTGGCTTGACAATATTGTGGAAGACTTTATAACAGAGTTTGCAATAGACATAGCGAAGTCATCCAGCGCAGCAGAACAAGAGTTCCTACGTGGACCTCGAGGAAGGTACATTAGATTGGTGTATACTTCTATTAAGATACTTCTATACAACAAAGGTGTAATGATTATGGAGTCAGAAAGCTAAACTTCCCTGCGTGCATGAGGGAAGCACTGACAAAAAAAGGAGAAATGGAAGGAGGAAAGGATAAGAGAAAGGAGGAGGAACCCTTGGACCCAATCATGATGGAGGATGAACAGATCAAGTGGATCATGGAAACATCTAGAGAGACGTGTAGTGGAGTACCCTACCAATACAAGGTGAATACCAAGAAGAGAGTCGTAGCCACAAGGGAAGGCTTGGTGAATGACGAGGAAGAGGTAGAGGATCTTCGGGTTGTGGAGCAGATTGAGGAAATCCTATGTGCAACATATGAGAGGAATACAAGAGATCCAAGAATGGGAATAGAAGGCATCAATCCTATACATATTAATTTCAGTGTGGAACCCATAAACCCATGTGCGACTAATTCAGCAAAGAGAACACCACCATTTAGACAACCGAAGTTTGGAAGAAGTCAAACAGCAGGAAGTATTGTTGGCATGTTTTACAGGAAAGCATGTGCTTGTCATTGATAGAAAGAATAGTAGTGAACCAAAACTCAAGAAGGCAGAAGATGAGAAATCTCAGATGAGATAGTGGTTTCCAGAAGTCCAGACGAGGTCCAAGAGAAGGACTCACAGGAGGATCAAATGTCGAGACCCGTGAACACTTAGAAAACCTTCTAAGTCGGAGAAATCAAAAGCTCAGGAAGAAGAGCGACAATGGTCATTGGATCGAACACTATGAAGAATATGGACCATTAGATCAGAGTCCAGACAGGAGGAAGGAGTGCGCAAGAGAGGAATAGATCCCATCTATTGGATCTAAGCAAAAAGGACCAACAACCGTTAGATCCAGTGGATTTGCAAGGAGGATAAGCTTAGGAGGAATACCCGACAACCATCAGATTGAATTAGTGGAAGGACAGGATAAGCAAGGGTTGAGATCTGAGATCTTGATCATCAAAATACTCGTCATTCATCGGATCAAACTCGAATTCCCATCAGTTTTTGGATAATTTTAAAGTTGAAGGATAGGATAAGCGGGGCTAAAGAGTTGAGAATTTTATTATCTGAATACCCGTCAGTCGTCGGATCAAACCTGAATTCCCATCAGTTGTCAGATCATTTTTGAGTGGAAGGGTAAGATAAGCGAGGTAAGATATGAGATCTCATTTATGTGAATTTACGTCAACTGTTGGATCATTCTAAGTGGAAGGACAGGATAATCTAGAAGAGTTTCATCGTAGACAGATCGCACCGTTGATTTGACATCTTGATCAAACGAACAACATTTGTTTCGAGTATAAAGATATGAGGAGGTTAAGCTTTAGAAAAATATTGATCCAGATTTTATGAGCATAACGAAATGACTATAGATTATTAACAGGTTCTTAACAAAAAATAACAAATATACAGTAAAACTGGTTTTCTATTCAATAAGGAAATAAGCTGAAATTGTAAAATGCAGTGGAAACAAGCTTGTTGGAATGGTGGCGGATTATCTCTGAGAAGAGATGTGACGGTTGCACTCATTCAAAAGAAGATGATTACAATGAGGCTATGAAGGCCTTTTTACAATAAACAAGAATTCCAAGAACCCTAGACATCCAAAAACCTAACCCTAGGAGATGAAGCACCAAACGTCATGTGGGCCCCGTCTGGGTAAGTTAGTACATCAACTTCCCGAGGTTGTAACTTTTGCATACGATCTTTGTTTTAGCCGTATGATAGATTGTTGGAAAGGTATCATAGAGGAGATTCATTTTGGGGTATCAATCATTCCTTTGGTTATCATTGAGAATATTGATCTAGAAAAACCTTCATTTAGGCCCTCAAAATGGCCCCGGAAGTTAAAATTGCTAAAAATAGTAAATTGCCAAAATTATCATAAAATTGTTTTGAGCCAGTTGGAAAAGGTGGGTGGCCACTGATATCCACCTAGATAAATCCTCCCTCCTTAGGAATAAATGGTCTCCATTTCTTTGAGTTCCCCCATCAGATGAAGAAATTTATTTTGAATTTGGCCCCGAGTGAGCCACTTGCCTTAGTGCAGGAGTTGCCCTGCTTTGACGACTCGATAAAGCTGGATCCTTTGTTGTCAAGTGACCTTTATCTATGTGTCCACAATCTGACTGCTAGATTCTTGTTGTATGCATTTGGGGTTGAGCTCTATTGGTGTCAACTGCTCTGATACGTCTGAGGTGTCCAATAATGGTGGGAAATAAGGGCAAAGGAAATCCGCGTTGAACACTGGGTGCAGGCCAAGGAAAGGAGGAATGTTGAGCTCAAAAGAATTATCTCCCATGGCCTTTGTTATGGTGTACGGCCCATAACGGAGTGGGTGAATCTTACGATGGGATCCTGTAAGGCGTTCTTTCTACAAGCGCAACCAAACTTTGTCGCCCACCTGAAACTTTTGTGGCACCTGATGTTGATCATGGCGTTGCTTGTACTTGTCATTGGACTTTTGTAGGATATCCTAAACTAGTTGGCGGATGTGCTAGATACACTCAATGAACTGGGTGGATTTTTCAGCTTCAGTTGGAACAAGAGATGATTCGGTCAAGGTGACCACAAGGGGAAGTGCAACATCTATGGGACCCAATGGTTGGAATCCCAACCCCACATAAAAGGGGTTGTGGCCGGTTGAGCTATGAAGGGCTCGGTTGTAGCTATGTTGGACATAGGGAAGGCTC
>SNQJ01S0098788.1:35939-55004 GCA_010110895.2 Picea sitchensis | reverse complement strand
AATATATTCATATTCTTTGAATAATTGATTATGCATTGATTTAAATAGCTTTAGTCTTTTTTATCAGTGCATGGTTAATTATTATCATTTATGTATTAATTTTTCCAATCTTTAAAGTCTATTATCCAAAACAATTCTTCGAGGACTACAGAATGGACAAATGATTCAAAAAACTTAATAGAACGGCATATGTGCATTTTGGCTTTAGCATTTTGTTTATAATGTTGTTATTTATGTTTTTTTTCATCATGTTACATGTGCAGGTCTGATATCTTTAGATTAAATGATCTGTGATGTGTAGGAGGTTTATATTATAAATACCATCTATCAGTTGCTTCATCAAAATATAAATGTTGTGATTATATCTTCGATTTAAATAATGGGATTTATCTTTGAGTTTTAAATTGAATGATAAAATGCATAGATTTCTTCCAGATTTATCTTGTTGTAATCATGTATAATTATGAGATCACAGGTTTATGTTTGTGTTTCATTTTCAGTCATTAAAACCTAAGCTGCCAATACATGTTCTAAATTTATTTAGAATAGTAATAAGGTTTATTGCAGATTTCTCTCTTGGACATGGCAGTTGGATGTTCACCACTCATGCAGATGCTTGGATACACCTCACTAATTCATTGACATGATAGCTTCTTTGTATTTTTATGTCATTTTCATATTATTGAAACTACAATGTATGGTTCAGCTTTGACTATCCAGATGTTCATGTTTCATTAACTTTTTTTTGTAAGATTCTTGAAATTTATAAAATAAAAACAACAAATATTTTTATGTGCTTTCTTTATCTACTTCCTAGAAGCAATCATTTTTCACATTGATTTTCGTAAGTTTCGATTAAAACTTGCATCTTGTAAATTATGTAAATAAACGAGACTTGTATATCTTCTGCTTAAATACAACTACTATAGTTACATTTGAACATATGTACATATATATATAGTGTGTTTAGTAATTAGTTAGTTATTTCTCTCTTTTATTCATTTCTTTTAGGATTCTTAGATTGGCTAATGGAGCCATTAAACCCGTCAGAACGAGTTACACCAAACGGCTTGGGTTATTTAGACAACCACGGACCGGACTCGCTCTTCCAGTTGACGGAAGATCAATTTCGCCCGTCAACAGGGCACAAGACTGCATCAAAAATTGACTTCTCAATCTGAAGAGGATTGGAATATTGAGGAGGAGTGTATGTGGAGGGTTGATTGAAAACCTTTCTTTTTTTCTGATCACCTGGAGGAGTGTGATAAGTATTTTCTAGAGTCATTAGATTAATTGTCTTAAACATGTACACCTCATAGGCTCTCGTGGAACCATCCCCATGGTGGGAATTCCCTGGTTCATCTCCTTGCAGAGGGATAGGGTTTTGTGCAACTAGATGTTGCTATTGAAAAGATTGGGAGGTACCCTTCAGAAATTGAGGGACTGCCTCATGATGAGGGAAATATTTCATGTATTGGTCTTCCTCATAGATCATGTAAGGAAAATTAGCCTTGCTAGTCGGTTGAGTATCAGTCATCTTTGTAGTTTCCTATTGGTTAGAAGATTTCTTGGATTTACCCTTGTTTTTCTTCTTACCTCCTAGTCGTTGAGATGAAGTGGATTGGACCGCATTCACCTTGGAGGTTTTAGCAAGAGAGAAAGTAGTTGTGGTGTTTGAAATAGAACTAAGTTTCGGAGCAAGTGTTTTCCGATTGTTTGACAGACAAGGAGCATGAGGGATCATATCGGAAAGTGTCTCGGACTGGGAATATACCAAGTCCAAATATTTCTCATGACTGATATATTTCTCCTCAATAAATACATTCCCCATAGAAACATCACGGTCGTTGGGTGGCAGGAGAGACTTTGTAAATCAATCCATAAGGAGTTGGTCCGAAATTGGAGCTTTAATCAACCATCTTCGTCGTCTCCACTCATAAATATGATCAGATATGTGGGTGGAAGAGGATTTTCGGAGTGAGGTCAAAATTTTATTTCCGGTCTCATACCGTATAGGCAACTCAAAATGCGTCAGGAAATCCATGGCAAGAGAATTAAATTAGACAAAGGAGTTATGCGGCAGCATATACCATTTCATTGTTGCACCTGTAAGTGTTCTCTGAAAAAGTATCAGAAAAATGGAATCATCCATCAAAGAGTTGGAAGAACACCATAAATGGAAAGTCATAACATGATTGTTAAGATCTTCCCTAGGTTTTATGTTGAATTTTGGGATGTTGAACAGTGATTTGGCAGGGATGGAGTGCCAAAACAGGGCATGTAGAATGGGATTGTTTGTCAAATATGACATATCTGGAAGATCTAATGTATCCAAGAAAGGAAGTTGTCAGTTGTCTTTCAGATACTAGTGATAACCATATTATGTGGGCACACCAGTATGACCATATCCATATTGCAACAAGACGACAAAACTAGATGGTCCTCCCATATACGGTGGTTTCTCGGGTTCTTCTCCTATGTAGGGTGGTTGTCCATATGGACCTACTACATACTAAGATTGATTGGATGGTCTCCCCATGTATGGTGGTTTATGGGACTATTGCATTGAAACCATGGGGTTTACGGATTGATAGGGAAAATTTTCTTGCGAATGAATGCCCGCTGAATTGGATTGACCCCACAAAGGGTTAGCAACTCCTTGAAATGGTTGTCCATGATATGGGCTAGTGGTAGTAAGCATGGAAGGACTTGCAGCAACGGCTTTCTCCCAGGCTTGTTGATGTTGCAACCATGTAGGTCTCCCCCCAATAAAAAGTTGTCTTGCAACTGAAGGTTGGCCTCCCACTGAATATTGACCTCCAATGTAGGGTGCACTAATCTGTGATATGTCATATGGAGTTTGAGTAGTTTATGTAACCGTGGTTGTGTGAACGAATTTATTTCCAACCATTTGACCGATGAAACGACCATGTAAGGCACTTGGTGTGTGCATGTGTGGAAATAGTGAAGCAAGAATATTACCTGACCAATGTGTGAAGGGAGATGAATGCACAACTGGTTGAGTTGGTGTTATCTGGGTCACCGATGTTTGCGGTAAAATGAAGCACCAGTAGTAACAACTACAGGAATTGTGGAAAAATATGAGTTCCCAAGTCCTTTAAGAAAACCAAAAGATGATGGGTTCACACCAAAAGATTGTGTAGTGGTGGAACCAGGCGGTAATCGATAAGAATAATAAGACTCAACATATCTCGTGGATCGTGGATCAATGAGTGCTAGGCTAAGTGGGTCAGTAAAAAGAGGATTTTCATAAGATGCAAGGATTTCTATGAAGATTTCGACCGATTATTCACTGTGTTGGCCAATTCTAGGAGCGATGCTCCCGATCTCAGAAGGTTGATCGTCGATCATTCCCTTGTAAGAAACATTATGTTGAGGTTCCTGAATGTCAAGATCCATACCTTGTATACAGTGAAATATCTAATCCTAAAGCCAACTACGAAATTCAAAGAAACACACTCCTAAGAAAACTAAAAGAAATCAACCAAGAAACAACAGATTTAAGGATCTTCCAAAGACGGGATATCAAGCCACCAGTGAAGAAATGAAAAGAAATTACCCCGACCTCCACGTAATATCCCTTCTCGGTGCAAGCAACCCTCGCTTTTGCGGGATCACCCTCCAAGGGTATTGAGAGTGTGATACAACATATACCCAAGGAACTATAGAAATCCCCTCACAGTCACCTCTGTAGATACCTAGGAAAGGCCACCAAGGTTACCAACTTGCGGTCAGCCTCTGGGCATGTACATTCTACAGTCAAGACCGAATGTATGGGCAGGATATCAAAGTCTATAATTCCTCCAGAGGAATGAAGACAAGTGGACCAGTATACTCTAGAGGACCTAGAATGGATTCAAGATTCACGAAACACCAAGACCAAATGAGTAAGTGACACTTCAGGAAGGACCCCTAGTATACGATATTTCCACTACAATTGGTCAAGCTTTGGAGGGGTGATCTTCGCTACTCTTCTGCATGCGACCTCATGTTTATCCCATGTGTGAGAGGGAATTCTCGGCTATGCTTATACGAAAGTTGTATTTGTTCACTCTTTAGTTATCTATAGTTTGTTTAGTAGTCTTGGACAATTTACTCACTTTTCCTAGTCCAAAGACCCTAATCATGTGTTATTGTTGGTGTTCTAAGACCAAAAAATGTTCTAGTTGATTTTATAAATGTGTGGTTGATTTTAATGGTTTTTTACTCAATGGGTTCACGGAGATGAAACTAATGACGTGAGAGAGACTCGATTCCAATAGAATGCAAAATAATGAGATGCAATTCGTTCTTTTCAATGAATTCTATATATGGGAAGGAGAAGAGTTATATTCTTCTTAACACAATAAAGCACTCAAAACTCTGCAACTTTCAATTTTTGGGATCAAGATGATGCCAAACTACCAAGCAATGTTTCTGAAAACCAAAATGTACATGCAAAACTATCTCTTTTTCCAAACATAAACCAATTTTTTTTTCTAAAAAATGCATAAATTTCTTTGTTTGATTATGTATGCAAGGAGATATGCAAACTTTTTTGTTTCTTAACTTTCAAATTGAATGAAAGAAATCTATGATTGACACAAAGAATATGAGGCAAAAGAGCAATCAAACAAAGTGCACCCAAAATTATGATAGCTGAAAGAAAACAAGTAGAGGATAACATGTTCAATCAAGAACTCAAAGATGCAAAAGAGAAAGAAGACAAGCACTCATGAAAATCCTCAAAATATGAGCAGCATGAAACAATGTTCAAGACTAGGTTGTGGCAAACAAGAGAGTCCTAATCATCTAGAAAAGCGATATGTTCCAATGAAGACAAAAAGTCTCAATACCAAACAACCTTTTCAAACCCTAGTTGATGAAAACTCCTAAACAATCAAGCAATCTAAAAGCTTTGCGAGATGAATATCAAAGAATTGGAAGGAAAGATGAACCAAGGGATCTTGTTAACCCAAGGGGATCACAACTAGGAGAGAATATTGAAAACTAAAATAAGGAATATGAATGAGTGTTAAATGTCAATTTATCAAGCCAAACAAATTCAAAGACAGTGAGGATTCATTGGGATCTCAAAAGAAGACTCAGAAAAAGCAGGCAGATAGAGGTAAAAACACCAAAACGGGGATATTGGTGCCCCTGTTCTCAAGGATACAAAGCGCTAGTTAGGAGAATTCCACCCTCTAGCAGGATTGGGGGAGTTTCAGTCAAGTAAGTGGCACTTTGGTATGAACTGCAAGGGAGTGCCACTTTCTGGGAAATTCAAAAATGGCTTTCAAAGGCTCAGACTCAATAGAGACTCATTCAATGGCTTGGTAATTTCTTTAATGAGGAAGAGGAAAGGGAAAAATAGATCATAATCAAGCACCAAACGATATCTAATGATAGGCAAAGGCTTTAGACAATCCAAGGAAAGACTAGTCAAAGTTTATCCCCATTGGAGTCGCCATTTTTCTGTTACAGAATATTCCCCCTGCGGACAGGTGAAACTTCCCTTGGATTTCTAGACCCCTATACCAAGATGGAAAGAGTACAAGTTGACACTAAAATCCATTTAAAATCATATACAACAATCAAATTGAGAAGGAGAGAAAGGATATGATGTACCTTTTTCAAGGTGTGTCCTTGTTGCTTCCAATCTTTGAGCTTGATCTTCAAACCCCCTAGCGCAAAATGAGATCCACAATGGACAGAAAAGAGAAAAAACTATCTCCTACTCTACTCGATTAGACAAAACAACTCTATCTACGAATATTAGAGCAATAGTAGACAAGAAAATCTAACAAGATATAAACTTGAAGGAAATAAGCCAAGTATATATTATATGAGAACCAATAAGAAGATACTTACAGACCATGATTGATGCTACAACACCCTCTCCAATATCTCCTCGTCCAACCCTTGCATGAATGAATCAAGATCAAAATGATGATGCTTTATTGATTTATTCCCCCTTTTCACCTTGGAAATACCTTCAATATATAGGATTGAGAGGCACAACCACCATGAGAAAATGAAGGATATGGTTGAGGATATGGCTCCTTAAGGTTGGGATTTGATCCTAATAATAAGTCATAGCATAGGGTTAGAACACAAACAACCTCATCCCAAGAGAGATGGCCCATAGAATAAGGTGGAGGATCCCCCTTTTCCCTCTAACAAGACTGGCGCTCCCCTTAGTGAGAGACAAAGCACCATTTTCCAAAAGTGGCGCTCCCTTAACATGGAAAGGGGAGCACCAATGCTCCCTATACATGGGCAGGGGAGCATTGCCCTTCTAAATTTCTCAAAAATGGTCGAATTCCTAGGTAAAAACCATGTTTCGATTTTCAGATGATGGGGCTTCTTCCTCTATCATGATTTAGGAGTTGTGACAAGTGTTTCCATGGTGTCAATTGAGTTGCGACACTTAACAAAAGTGTATGAGACAAGTTACAAAAATTTCAATAGTTAAAGTGTGACACTTACGACACTTGTGACACTTATGATATGATGTCCAACTATGAATTTTGACGTGTAACATTGGCATATAGAGCCAGTCCACAATTTTCTTTGTTTTTGTTTTTCTTCCTCCAAACCTTGGTAAAATATTCATGTATGTCTTGTTTATAGATAGGTAGCATCTTGCTTCTATATTCACTTGCCTTATGTCCAAAATTATTTCATATGTGGCATTCAAGGTCATTTAATAGCGGGGAGAAGGCATTTTGATACATAGTCATTCGAGGTTTATTGAATCTCATTCCTAAATTTTTGTTAAAATTCCTACAACTCACAACCTTATGTCCAAAGTTTCCACAAGAGAAACAATATCCACAGAAAAAAATCGGATGCCTTGGAATGAAAAACTTACTTTTAGGTATCGGTCTTTGTCTAACAACTTGATAAGATTTGTGCACATGTTGCTTCCATGCTTCATATTTTTTTGCATAGTTGGGTTGATCCATTTCTGACTGCTTCTTCTTATCATCTTTTGATTTGTGAGGCTGATTGGTGTTTCCCTTGAGAGAATTTTAATAACTTGTAGTCTTCTCACTAGTTGATATGTTGGTGCTTGATTCCCCTTTGACAATTTTCAGACTTTCCGTATATCCTAGCCATGTCGTGTCATATAGTGATCTATGATTGTTGAGAATGTTATCTAGAGTTTCATATCCTTTTATGAATTTCATTTGAGTCTTGGACTTCTCTAGATATTTTATTAAGGACATTATTTTTTCTTCTAGTTTGTCACAGATGTTCTCCTTTTCTTTTATCTGGTTCGTCAATATTTCTTCTCTTCTTTTGGCCTCTTCTAGCTGAATTTTTAAGATGGTTATATCTTCGCTAATCACATTTTCCTTTTCTTTATAAAACTATAATTGTTCTTTTATTTGTTTATTATTTTTTTTGAGTCGGGAGAATTCCTCTAGGGCACTAATGATTTCTCCTTCCATGTCTACTACAGCTTCACACTCTTCTATGTATGTTTTTTCTTGGTCATATTTAAGTTGCTCCAAAGCCATGAAAATTTTTTCATCTTGAATTGTATCTTGATCGTATTATTCTTCTTTAGTGTCTGAAGAGTTGTTGTTATCCTCTTTTGAATAAAAATTGTTCCTTTTGAAAGACATTTTATTTTTAAACTCCCTAGGTTTATCCTTGCCTTTTCTTTCTTTTTCATTGGTGTTGTTTTTTTTGAAAGGACATTTAGACGCAAAATGACCAACTTTACCACAATGGAAGAATTTTAATGGTAACATACCTTTATATTTTCTGAAGGCCCTCTTCAGTTTCCTTACAAAGTTATCTTCTTCTTCATCTGAGAAATTTTCTAATGAATCATGATCTTGAGATGTTGAAGATTTGATTGATGCCTTGAAGATTGCATCATTTAGATTTGTCTTTTATTTCCTAGTTCTTATCTCACAAGCAGTTAGAATTCCATGCATCCTTTCCATAGTCAGTTTATCTAGTTCATGCATTTATTCTATAACAGAAACCTTTGCATCAAGTCTTGAGGGAAGAGATCTCAATACCATATGAACTATTATAGCTTCTTCAATATTCTCACCTAGCCCTTTCATAGTGTTTACAGTCTCATCTACTCTGAGAAAGAAACCTGTGATATTTTCATATTCACTCATTCTTAGGATTTCAAATTGCATTTTGTAAGCTCAAAGTTTGGCCAACTTTACTTTCTCATCCCCTTCATAACTATTTACGATTTTTTCCCATATTTCCTTTGCATATTCCAACTGCATTACTTTGAAAAAATTTGTTTTTGCAAGTCCTCCTTGGATAGAATTCTTAACTCTTTCATTATTGTAGTATTTTTTTCTTGCCATCTTCATCAGTTGGAAGAGTAGTTGGAATTGTTTAACCATCTACCACAATCTTCCAGATTTCCATACCAAGAGACATCAAGTAGGTTTTCATTCTAATTTTCCAAAATGAAAAATTTGTTCCATTGAACAGAGGAGGTCTGGTTGAAGAAGAAAATGAATCTTGACTTTAAATGTTTTATGTGTGATCTTCCTTCCAGTTGTTAGATTTTTATTGAAGGTACTTGCGCTCTGATACCAATTGTTATAACTTACAACAATACTGAGAGGGGGCGGTGAATCAGTATTGTATCAGAGTTTTCACTTTTCTTTCCTTTCAATGAATTAAAGTTATTTAGAAGTGCTTACTTAATCAATAATATATGCAGAAGACATAACACAACATAGAAAACATATTACACCATAATTTTACGTGGAAACCCAATGCGGGAGAAAACCACAAAACATCTTTCTTTATGTTCTTATGTAAGCACCAACTTACAATTTACAATTATTCATCTTGACGGGCACCCACCTATCGCAAATTAGGACACCAATCCTCTCAGGCACCAACCTGTTGAAAACAATGAGGACACCAATCCTTTCAGGCACCAACCTATCGCAAACAATGAGGACACCAATCCTCTTAGGAACCAACATGTCACAGATAATTAGGACACCAATCCTTAGTGAGCTTCAACTCACCCTAGCACCACCTTGCCACCCTGAAATCAGTTTAAAAAATATTCTTATAGAACTGAACCTTTCTCTAAAAAAATTAATCTGATATATCTCCAGTTCAATTTCATTGAATAGTTACGAGTCATGTTTCTTCTCTTTTCAACCACGCACAAATCAAACAGAATGCATCCTTATTTATAATGTTTTTTCCTAAGTTCCCATTCCTATATGTGTATGCATTAAAGTTACAATGTGGACAAATAATGGCCAGATCAAGGCCATGTTAGTTACACTTCAGTCTAAATAAAGTATGTGGACACGTGAAAATTATATTATGGATAAATATTAACCCTAGTTGAACATTCTTTGACTAAATCAAACGGACCAAATATTCCTACGAATGAGCTCCACCTCATCTTCAACAACAGAATTGAGTCTTATCAGAGCATATCCTCATAAATGACACAACAACTCACATTTTGGTCTATAGAGTATCTACTGTGCAGATAGAATTAAGATCCCAAAGCTCAAGTCACAAGTATTCATCTTGCCACACTTGCCCTACAGTGCGCTCACCTAGTCACTCTATTCATCCCATCGCATTACACTTTGTCGCTTGTCACATGGGATTTGTTCCGTCACACTCTACTATGCAATTCATCGCATTGGCTCAAGGTGCCATGTAGAGTTTCTTTCTGCGCAATCTTCCACACAATATGTCGCAGTCCATTTCATCGCACTATTTTCATCTCGATGCACTCCACTACATCGTTCTTCACATTGGTTCAAAGCACACTACATATTTTATTTTGTTCCATTGACCCTTCTCTGCGCAATTTATCCTTTCAGCCTTCAATCCTTCTGCATACTTATGTTTTCATCCTTTCATGACCTCCTCTGTCTATGCACTATACTTTGTTCCATACTTTCTGCGCCATTGATCCTTTCATCCTTTGATCCTTCGACACACTTCCTATGTCCGTTATTGCACTATCACTGACAATTTCCATGACCACTTTGACATCAATGACAACATATGTGCAACATAAACATGGAAAAGTTAGTTATTGTTTCTTGGTGAAGTATGCTTTTGTAATTGAGATTATAATTCATGGAGCAAATTTCATTAAGGAGAACTACTTATGTTATGAATTAGGATGCTTTGAGATTTTGAAAGAACTTTCATTAAAGAGAGATTATTTTGTTTCTCATTAGAAACCATTGAATGATTCTCATGACATGATCCAAGAACTCATTAATGTTAAATTTTTCTAGTAGTTTTTACTTGTAATTTTGTTTGTTCCTTCTATGTGTAGAAACCGATTGCTCATCGAATTTGATGATCTCTTACAAGCATTTTTCTAACAAATTCATGGGAGTTCATTCCTCTTGTTTTGTATATTTTAGTGAAGGAATCAAGAATACCTTGGAGGCTCAAGTGGCATGTATGAGTATACACATACATTCTTCAACGTATAAAAGGATGATTTTTATTATATTATTGAAGTTATTTATCCCAAGAAGGAGAAGGACATTTGCAATTGAATGAAGAAGGTATTGAGCAAAAAAAATCCAAACAAGTTTGTACAAGACGATCAATTGAGCGAGAGACCAAATATCATTCATTCAAGGAGATCCATTAGAAGACAAATTGAGGACGATAAAAAACTAAATTATTTTCAACCAAGAGATGAAGGAGAAAGACTCTATTGACATCCAAACTATAATGTTTCGATCACAACACTTCAAACCTTGTAAGGATTAGCGAGGTAAGGCGGGAATGATACCCTAAATTTAAATCCTTAATAAAATTGATACAGACTTCATATTCATGAAGCCTTAACATAAAATTTCTTATTCAAATGTTTTGATATTTTCTATTTTTATAAAAAAAAATGAAAGCTTTCTTCAAAATAAAGTGGAATAAAACATATATATGTACACTATAAATAAATATAACGAATGGAATAAAAGCATATTACTTTTAATATAAATATATTAGATGGATACTTAAATCCAAAATGCTCAAAGAATGTCCAAAAAAGTAGAGAAATTTCAATAGTATTAAATGATAAACAAAACACACACACACACATATTTGAAACAGAAAATAAATCACTTAAATAGTGAAGATAAACTCAACAATGAAAGAAATGTAATGATCCTTTTATTGATTGACCCATATATCAGTGTTGGACATAATAATTCTTCAAGTTCCTGTGAGAATTTGGACCAAAGAAAACTTTGGAATCCCTATATGTAAGGAAAATCATACAAGGACAACCAAGTGCCTGAGACAAATAATATAATATAACTTGGACCACTTTAAGTAGTGTGATGCATGCAGTTTACAATCTACATAATGTACCATTGATTCACACTGAAACAAATTCAGAACTTCTAAAAAGATTAAACAATGCAGAAAAATAAACAACCTCAAAAGAGAAGACCAAATCAATCTCACTTTGCCTTTATTTGCCACTTTTCAAGAGATCCCTGTTATCAACAAAATTATTAAGCCCACATAAAATCAAGTATGGATGTGAGAAATAATCAAGTGAGGAAAACTCTCAAAGCTCTAGCATACCTCTCTCTGTATGAATCCCCTTTGCATTGATCTCTCCTTCTTCTTTTGTATTCTCTTCCAGTAGTTATTTGGTTTCGACCACTTTATTTTACTTAATAAATATTTACGGGAAATGGAGAGAGTAGAATCAATGAAATTTTAATTAGTAAAGTAAGTATGGGATTATATTTGTGACTTTATGTACGATAAGCAAGGGTCCCACTTGACTCATAAATGAGATAAAACTTATGTCTCACGTCATATATATGTACCTTTGTAACTCCACTCATTATTTCACGACAACAAGAATCAATAATATGCACACCTTGACAATAACATGTACAAACAACCATCAAGATATATCAACATCATAATTGTTAACACTCTGTCAATTCCCAGAGGTTGTAAATGGGCAGAAGAAATTTACAAGAGGTAACCTTAACCAACCACTTCGAAACTGGGATCTAGCCCTGCCAGTTTCAGAGAGGGATCTATCTGTAAGATTTAGATTTGTTTGGATTTTCAGATCTTAGGCTAGTTAAAAAGAATAGTACCGAGTTGTTTGTATTTTTTAATAAAATGGTTGAATGTCACTTACGCTTCCATTGGGCTATGGGGTCTGTTTTATAAAATTGGAGATCAAAGGAAAGTTTTTAGAAGATTCGTTTTACAGGGCAAGGTAGTGCAACTGCTGGATTCTTTAGAAATAAAATGATGGATTGCTGAAAAGGTGAGATATATGTTAAAACAAAAAAGCAATTAAGAATTTATTTGTTATAACATCAGAAGGAAAACATTTAAATCTGTAAAAGATTAGGAACAGAGTACGCGATGGTAAATTCTGCAACTTTAACTTCTTTTAAAGATTAGATTAGAAAAACAAAATGATAACTGAGAAAGAAAACTTTTTATGAAGACAGAGGAAACTTCACCAACAGCTTACACGCAGGAATCCTGTGAAATGTCTCTTTGTATTACTGGAATAATCTCTTGGTAAAAATTGCAGTGATTACAGCTTGCCCGGGCGTAAAGATCAACCCTCGGTACTTCAAAGTTTGAAGTATTTCTAATCAAAATTACAAGTGACCCTGTCATTAATGATCAAGATGTGGCAGATGCTAATTTTAACTATCTAGATAACAAGATACAAAAATATAGGAACTGATGATGATGTGTCGGATCTCTCATGTTGATTTTGGGGAAGACCGTTGGTGATTCATTCATATGACTTTGACTGCACTGGACGTTGAACTTGGACAAGACCTTGATCTTTACTCAATCAATTCGCATAGCTCATCCCATCTTTGTGTACCGGGGATGGTAACTTTCAATAGCTGGCGGTAGATTTCATCCATCTCGGTATACTTAGAAAAAGTAGGCTTGGTGAGGAAAATGTACTTGATTTTGTGCTATATGTTGAGGTCAGGTTGCAAAGTCTCCAAGAACGCTTTGCCTGTGATGCTACCCTGTATCCCTGAGAAATTGGAACTGTTTTTGGCCACGGCGGCAATCTTTTGCTTATAATCGGATAAATTCATCAATTTATCATTTAGGACAAGTAAGCCAGGAAGGCCCTTTTTCTGTAAGCCCTCAAGCTTGTTAAAAAATCTCTGAACTCCAATGTCCATGTTCTGATATTTCCCCTCCACCTGCAACATTAATCCTCTTTTGGTCAACACTCTTTTGACTTCAAGGATAGTCTCTGTTATGTCTTCAACTTTCAGGTTTTCAAGCTCTTCCTTGGTTTTTGAATTCAGAAACTTGATGATCTTGTTAGCTATCGAGGGAATTTCACCCAGCTCTCTTCTTATCATGTTGATGGCATGCCTACTTTTTATCACTAGATCATGTTGCTCGAACATGATTTGCACCATGGGCCAAATTTCGTTTATGGAATTGGCGATATCTGTCCAAATATTTTCCTTGGCCTCTGCTAATGTCTTACCTTCCACTGTTTGTTTCTGAAGTTGTTGTATTTCCTGCTTGATTTTCTCTGATACTTGTCTCTCAATGTTGTATCTTGTTTGGAAGGAATACTTGAGTTCCTGAAGACTTTCAACCTCCATTTTCAGCCTATTGATCTATGTTCCTTGCAGAGTTATCTCCTCCATGGACTTTGCTAGCTCCACAGTTTTTTCGAGTGATGTCAATGGAGTTGTCGATGGAATTTTTGTTGTAGTGGTTGTTGGCATAGTTGTTGTACTGACTTCCACAAGGGGAACTGTACTCAATGGAATGACTTCCATTGGGATTGATTTTTCCTTCTCTTTCAATAACCTTTCCAATTATGTCTCCATTTCCTTTATCTGTGCGTTCTGTTGCATGATTAGCTTTAGAAATTCCTCTTTCTCATCTTCTGTCTCAGCTATTTCTTTAGCTTGTGAATCCTTTGTTGGTGGCAATTTCAGCTGCTTTCTCAGATATGCAATGTCATCATTCTTTTTCTTTTGCAGAATGCAATATTATTTGCAAGTCAAAAACACTAAAGGAACAAAATGTAAGGCCTTAAGCTTGTTAAAAAATCTTTGAACTCCAATGTCCATGTTCTGAGCTTTCCCCTCCACCTGCAACATTAATCCTCTTTTGGTCAACACTCTTTTGACTTCGAGGATAGTCTCTGTTATGTCTTCAACTTTCAGGTTTTCAAGCTCTTCTTTGGTTTTTGAATTCAGAAACTTGATGATCTTGTTAGTTGTCGAGGGAATTTCACCCAGCTCTCTTCTTATCATGTCGATGGCATGCCTACTTTTTATCACCAGATCATGTTGCTCGAACATGATTTGCACCATGGGCCAGATTTTGTTTATGGAATTGGTGATATCTATCCAGATATTTTCATTGGCCTCTGCTAATGTCTTACCTTCCACTGTTTG
This sequence comes from Picea sitchensis, assembly GCA_010110895.2. Classification (NCBI taxonomy): domain Eukaryota; kingdom Viridiplantae; phylum Streptophyta; class Pinopsida; order Pinales; family Pinaceae; genus Picea; species Picea sitchensis. The sequence goes on along the minus strand of SNQJ01S0098788.1, from coordinate 40,560 downwards.
TTTCTAAAGTTGTTGTATTTCCTGCTTGAGTTTCTATGATACTTGTCTCTCAATGTTATATCTTGTTTGGAAGGAATACTTGAGTTCTTGGAGACTTTCAACCTCCATTTTCAGCATATTGATCTATGTTCCTTGCAAAGTTATCTCCTCCATGGACTTCGCTAGCTCCACAGTTTTTTCTAGTGATGTCAATGGAGTTGTCGATGGAATTTCTGCTGTAGTGGTTGTTGGCACAGTTGTTGTACTAATTTCCGCAAGGGGAACTGCACTCAATGGAATGATTTCCATTGGGGTTGATTTTTCCTTCTCTTTCAATAACCTTTCCAATTATGTCTCCATTTCCTTTATCTGTGCATTCTGCTGCATGATTAGCTTTAGCAATTCCTCTTTCTCGTCTTCTGTCTCAGCTATTTCTTTAGCTTGTGAATCCTCTGTTGGTGGCAATTTCAGCTGCTTTCTCAGAGATGCAATTTTAGCATTCTTTTTCTTTTGCAGAATGCAATATTATCTGCAAGTCAAAAACACTAAAGGAACAATATTACAATCAGCAGTTGATCCTATAAATTATATGGTTATAACAGTGGTTCCACATGGGGATGGTACCCTTCTTGTGACGTGCCAAGAATCTTGTTTCTTGTTGTCTTGAGAAAATTCTTCTAGAGTTTCTTCTGCTATTTGACTTGCTTTATTTTTAAAAACTTTGATGACATTATTCATTGTCTTAGGGCCTTCTCTGTGGGATTCAAACACCTGAACAAAAGCATCTACACACAAACTGCCTGTAAAATAAATGATATGTACAATGGAAAGGGAATGGCGATCTCTCTATTGAGGCAGAAGATAATGCTTCAACATCCTGCCATTTACAGGTCCCCCTGGCAGGTCTGATCCATCATTATTATTGAGAAGGAAAGCATTATTTCCTCTGTAGGCCTGAATGGTGTAAGGACCCTTCCACAAACTATCGAACTTTCCATGTTTACCTGTATCTTCATTTTTGGAGTCCCATTTCAAAACTAGATCACCCAATTCAAAGTTATCCTCTTTGGTTCTCTTGTCATAAATCTTTTTATATTTTCCTGGATCACTTGAGTTCTGTTGTACACTTCTTCTCTGGATTTTTGTAACTGAATCATTTGATTTATTCTTCTTTGAATATCATTAGGCTCTGCCTGAGTTTCCTGCAATAATATCATAACTGGAACTCCTAGAGAATGAGGAAAAATCGCCTCAGTGCCATATACCAGTTGATATGGATACATACCAATTGATCTTTTATTACTCAATCTATCTGCCCATAGTGCAAAAAACAATTTATTGTGCCAAGATTTCTTGTTTTCTTGTAATGTTTTCTTGAGGATATTCACCAGACTTTTGTTTGAGGACTCAACTAGCCCATTTCCCTGAGGGTAATAGGCTATGGAATGCCCCAACGTAATGTGGTACTGGCTGCAAAAATCTATGAGTTTTTTGGATCTGAAAGTCACTGCATTGTCAGCTATAATTTTCCTGGGGCACCCAAAATGACATGAGATATTAGTTTCTAAAAATTTTATGATAACAGAGTCAGTAGCTTGCCTACATGGCATAGCCTCGATCCATTTGGTGAAATAGTCTGTGGCTGTTAGGATCCATTTGTGTTGGCCTGAGGAGGATGGGTGTATTTCTCCAATAATGTCCAAACCCCATTGTTGGAAAGGGGCTTCAATTGATATGGGTTTCATGGGAAGAGGCAACAACTTCTTTTTACCTTCAAAAACCTGGCATTTATGACAAGAAGTAACTTTGTTATGAACATCGGCGAACAATGTAGGCCAATAGAAACCAACTCTTAAGATTATGTTGGTTGTGGTCTTCCAACTCAGATGTCCTCCACAATCTTCTGCATGGAACTCCTGCATAACTTTGCCAGCTTCGTCTTTCAACAGGAAATTAAGCAAAATACCACCAGGATCTTTCCAATAAAGATTAGCTTCTAGTATACAAAATTTTGATGCTTTCAGTTTGATAAATTTGGCTTTGGTCTTAGTTAAACCAGGAGGAGCTTGTAAGTTGTGAAGTACAAAAATGAGGTCTGCATACCAGGGAGAGTTTAAGAATACCTCTTTTACATTTGGAGTCGCCTGCTCTTCCTGTTCGTCAACTGCATCCAAGAAATTGATATCTAGAGCATTACAATTTGATTATGCCATTAGTTTGGCCAAACCTTGTCCTTTGATCAATTTAGTAGGCTTTATTTCAATGTCATATTCCAGAATGACCGCAATCCATTTCCCTCTTCTGCCATTTGGATTATCCTGAGTCGGTATATCTTTTACCACTGCGTTTGGAACGTATGCAATTGTGTGAGAATGGAGAATATAGACTGTGAAATCCTTTATAGTATTTACCAGAGCAAAGGCTTGTTTCTCCATAATATTATAATTCAACGCAGCGTCTCTTAAAGATTTGTTGAAAAATGTTATGGGTTGCTCGTACCCTTCACTGTTTTTCTGCAACAATATTGTTGCTATAGTGTGCTCAGATGCAAAAGAGAAAAGATAAAAATCTTTGGAATAGTCTGGGCTGATCAGAGCTGGAGCTTGGGTAAGTGCATGCTTTACCTATTCGAAATACTACTTGGCTTCAATGTTCCATTTGATTTTTGTGTCCTTTTTCAACATGTTAGTGATGTTCATAAGAAGTTCAGCCAAGTTGGGTATGAACCTTCTAAGGAAATTTATTTTGCCTATGAATGATTGCAGTTATTTTAAGTTATTAGGGTGTTCCACCTTCTGAATGGCTTCTATCCTACTGGGATCGATTTTGATTCCATCCTTGGATATTATGTGTCCCATTAATTTTCCTTCCTCTAATCCAAACAAAGACTTCTTTGGATTCAATGAAATCTTGAATTTTCTACATTTCTCAAACACACGTCTGAGATGCTGCAAATGTTCTTCGTCGGATTGGGAGTATACAATCACATCATCCAGATATATGACTATAAATCTCCCTAGTTCATCCACAAAAGCAATATCCATTACCCTTTTTAAAGTGGCACCAGCATTCATCAAGCCAAAAGGCATCTTCACATACATGAAGGTTCCCCAGGGTGTGGTGAATGTTGTCTTCTCTTGATCTTCTGGGTGAACCAGGACTTGGTTGTAACCCGAGAAACCGTCTAATAAATAAATCCTACTAGACCCAACTACCTTTTGCAAAATATGGTCCATTTTGGGCAATGGGTAATTGTCTTTAAGAGAGACTTTGTTCAGATTTCTGAAATCTATGCAAAGTCTAATCTCATCGGTTTTCTTCCTGGTAGGAACTAGGTTAGAAACCCATTTGGAAAATCTCAAGGGAACTATAATTTTTGCATCATACATCTTTTTTATTTCTTTCTCTATCAGGGGAAGCAACTTGGGATTGATTCTCCTAAGTTTCTGCCTGAAAGGTTTGTGTTCTTCTTTTATGGGAATCYGATGTTGTATGATACTTGTGTCATAGGATTTTAAGTCCTCATAGCCCCAGGCAAAAACATCTATATATTCCTTTAAAAGTTCAATGTATTTTATTTTTTGCTCCGGTGGCAGAGATTTAGACAGTTTTATCATTTTGGGGTTTTCTTTTGTTCCTATGTTGCACTCTTCAAACTCTTTACCACTAGCTTCGATTTTTTATTTTTTGGCTACACCGTTAAAATCAAACAAGTCTTCCAATGGAACTAAACCTCTAGGTAACACATTATTTTTCAACTGCAGAATATCAAAATCTAGCTCATTTTCATTAAATTATTCAACATCTATTTTATTTACACTACCATTCTCAAAAACAGATTTATTTACAAATTCATCATCATTTTCTAAATCTATGTTTGTACATTCAAAATCATTCTTACATTGTAGAAAATCTTCGATCTGATCGTCATTTCCAAATACCTGTCAATATCTAATGTTGGCAGGAACGGTTGGTCTGCATTTCACCTCCACTTTGTACTTGCTAGTGGTACGAAAAGGGATTTTATAGGTAGTTGTTGATGTAGCTAGCCCATCTGCGAGTATATTTTGTCCCCTAGGCCTTACCTGCAAGTCAATCTCAGTAAAGCATTGAAAAGCATCCAAAACATCATTCCTATAGGCTCTAAGTCTGGGATGTTTTGCTACATACTCACCTTTGATTTGCTTGATAATCAATTCAGAATCACCCCTTACCATTATCTTCTTGGCACCAACTTTCTTCAATAGTTTCAGGTCAAGCATCAAAGCTTTGAACTCGGCTATGTTGTTAGTGCATTGGAAGTTCAGTTTGTAGGAATGGCTCTCTAAATATCTTGATTTGTGATTATGTAACCAAACTCAAGCTCTGGCTCCCTCTTTGCTCACTGCACCATCGAAGTCCATGCTCCAAAAATCTACTGGCAGTTCCTCACTTTCCACAGTTTCGACCTCTCTTGCCTCAATGATTTCTTTATTTTATTTTGGATCAGTTGTGTCACTTTTCAGCTGTGCAATTTGTCCTTCCAAGTCACCGTCATTGTATAAGATGAAAGAATCTAGGTCAGAGTGTGTCGAGTATAGGGGGTAATTATGAGGTTTTTCTTGACTACTGACCATGTATTTCATCAAAGTTTCCATGTACA
>SNQJ01S0098788.1:4793-35929 GCA_010110895.2 Picea sitchensis | reverse complement strand
CATGGGTGAGGAAAATGGATTCATCGTCATGAACGCCCATGAGGTTTATATGAGTGTCATCGAATTCCTTGAGTACCTCCTCCCCATCATCAGCATAATTCTCCTGGAGGGGTGGTCTGATCTGTTGATCTGGCCCCCTCTGTTCTCTTTGATCCTGAGGATCTCTCTGCCAGATCTGGGGTGGATTTCTTCTGAAGTTTGGGTTCTGAATTGGAGGAGTAGCTTGGTTATCCCTGGGAGGATTTCTTTTAGCTATAGTAAGTCTCTCCATCATTATCTCCATCGCTTTGGCTAAAGAGTCCAATTTGGTGTCTAAAGAGGATGTGGAAGGTTCTTCTTTGATTGTGACCCTCCTCTCTGTTCTCTGCCTAGCCCTTCTAGCTAGTAGGTTAGCCTCGACGCTTCCTATGCTTTTTTGCATGTCTTCCAGAGTAGATTAATTTCTTTCCCTTAGCTGATATGACATATCAGCGTCAAATCCATCTAGAAACTTAATTAGTGCTAAGCCTTGAGGGGGTTTAATGTCAGTTGGGATGGCATTGTAAAGGTTATTGAAATTGGTGCAGTAATATTGCACTTTTTTTCCCTAATTCCTCTTGATGTTCTCATACTCTTATAATACCTGGAGTGGATTTTTCTTAACCTCCCATATTTCCAAAAAAATTATGTGAAAAGCGACAAGATCTGTTATCGAAGCAAGACGTAAGGCTTTAAACCACTGTTTAACGTCTCCAGTTAGGCTTTGTGCAAATAATATCATTTGTACATCATCTTCATCTACTTCATGCAGATCAAAATAATCATTCATTTTGTCAACATGTTGTTGTGCATTAATAGAACCAGTACTATCATACTGAGGCAGTCTAATTTGGTAATCTTGAGGCATGGCATGCAAAGGAGAATCCAACACCAAGGGAGCATATCTTGTTGCCATAGCTGGTGGATGAGCTTGAACAGTAACCTGTATGATTGGAGGGGATGTAACAGATGCAGTGGAGGACGAAGGGCTAGGGGGTACAGAGTGAATTGTTTGAGGTTTCACAAAGGCTACAGCAATCGTTAAGGTAGAAAGTTCTATCGACTGCTGGAAGTGAGCTCTGTCCAAGGCTTGATCGATATTTACCACCAAATCTTCTAATTTATCAAATTCCTGGAGAAAATGTTGATCAACGTCTGCCTTGGGTGAGAGAATTTCAGGATTCTTAGGTTGCAGGATGGTTTGATCCAACACAGTTTCACTTACAAAGCTGCCTGATTTTGTTCTAAAAAGGCTTTGTTCAAAAGGGATATCAAACTCAAGATCTTGAAGGGAAACTAGTTTCTATGGGAGGGAAGGAGATATGTGAAGTGGACTGTGACTTCCTGAACCTTCCGTAATGGTTTTCTTTCTGAGTAATTTCTCGGGATTGTCTATTGTAGTTGTAGGTTATGGATCTGGATGAGATCTAGTAAAAATTCTTTTGGGAGCCAGAATTCTAATTTTTATTTTATTTTTATTTTAAGAAAAACTTAAATTAATTATATACAAATTTCAACAACCTCTAAACATTATCTCTTAATACATTTGGATTTTATGACTTGTTCAGAAATAAGGTTTTCTTTGTATAGAAAAAGAAATCGTAGGATTGGAAATCTATTCAGATTCCCCAGTATGGTCACCAATTATGTTAACGCTCTGTAAATTCCCAGAGGTTGTAAATGGGTAGAAGAAAATTACTAGAGGTAACCTTAACCAACCACTTCGAAATTGGGATCTAGCCCTGCCAGTTTCAGAGAGGGATCTCTCTGTAAGATTTAGATTTCTTTGGATTTTTAGATCCTAGGCTAGTTAAAAAGAATAGTACCGAGTTGTTTGTATTTTTTAATAAAATGGTTGAATGTCGCTTACGCTTCCATTGGGCTATGGGGTCTGTTTTATAAAAATGGAGATCAAAAGACAATTTTTAGAAGATTCATTTTACAAGGCAAGGTAGTGCAACTGTTGGATTCTTTAGAAATAAAATGATGGATTGTTGAAAAGGTGAGATATCAGTTAAAACAAAAAAGCAATTAAGAATTTATTTGCTATAACATTAGAAGGAAAACATTTAAATCTGTAAAATATTAGGAACAGAGTACGCGATGGTAAATTCTGCAACTTTAACTTCTTTTAAAGATTAGATTAGAAAAACAAAATGATAACTGAGAAAGAAATTTTTTTACGAAGACAGAGGAAACTTCACCAATAGCTCACACGCAGGAATCCTGTGAAACGTCTCTTTGTATTACTGGAATAATCTCTTGGTAAAAATTACAGTGATTACAGCTTGCTCGAGCGTAAAGATCAACCCTCATTACTTCAAAGTTTGAAGTATTTATAATCAAAATTACAAGTGACCCTGTCATTAATGATCAGGACGTGGAAAATGTTAATTTTAACTATCTAGATAACAAGATACAAAATTATAGGAACTGATGATGATGCGTCGGATCTCTCATGTTGATTTTGGGGAAGACCCTTGGTGCATCATTCATATGACTTTGACTATGTTGGATGTTGAACTTGTATGAGACCTTGATGTTTACTCAATCAATTCGTACATCTCATCCCATCTTTGTGTACCGGGGATGGTAACTTTCAATAGCTTGTGGTAGATTTCATCCATCTTGGTATACTTAGCAAAAGTCGGCTTGGTGAGGAAAATGTACTTGATTTCATGTTGTATGATGAGGTCGGGCTGCAAAGTCTCCAATAACGCTTTGCCTATGATGCTACCCTGTATCCCTGAGAACTTGGAACTGTCTTTGGCCATGGTGGAAATCTTTTGCTTATAATCAGATAAAGTCATCAATTTATCATTTAGGACAAGTAAGCCAGGAATACCCTTTTTCTATAAGGCCTCAAGCTTGTTAAAAAATATATGAACTCCAATGTCCATGTTCTGAGCTTTCTCCTCCAACTACAACATTAATCCTCTTTTGGTCAACACTCTTTTGACTTCGAGGATAGTCTTTGTTTTGTCTTCAACTTTCAGGTTTTCAAGCTCTTCCTTGGTTTTTGAATTCAGAAACTTGATGATCTTGTTAGTTGTCGAGGGCATTTCGCCCATCTCCCTTCTTATCCTATCGATGGCTTGCCTACTCTTTAGCACCAGATCATGTTGTTTGAACATGATTTGCACCATGGGCCAAATTTCGTTTATGGAATTGGCGATATATGTCCAGATATTTTCCTTGGCCTCTGCTAATGTCTTACCTGCCACTGTTTGTTTCTGATGCTGTTGTATTTCCTGCTTGAGTTTCTCTGATACTTGTCTCTCAATGTTGTATCTTGTTTGGAAGGAAGGCTTGAGTTCCTAGAGACTTTCAACCTCCATTTTCAGCCTATTGATCTATGTTCCTTGCAGAGTCATCTCCTCCATGGACTTTGCTAGCTCCACAGTTTTTTCCAGTGTTGTCAATGGAGTTGGCGATGGAATTTCTGCTGTAGTGGTTGTTGGCAGAGCTATTGTACTGACTTCCGCAAGGGGAACTGCACTCAATGGAATGAGTTCCATCGGGGTTGATTGTTCCTTCTCTTTCAATAACCTTTCCAATTATATCTCCATTTCCTTTATTTGTGCATTCTGTTGCATGATTAGCTTCAGCAATTCCTCTTTCTCGTCTTTTGTCTCAGTTATTTCTTTAGCTTGTGAATCCTCTGTTGGTGGCAATTTCAGCTGCTTTCTCAGAGATGCAATGTCAGCATTCTTTTTCTTTTTCATAATGCAATATTATCTGCAAGTCAAAAACACTAAAGGAACAAAATTACAATCAGCAGTTGATCCTATAAATTATAGGGTTATAACAATAACCTTGTCCCTCCATATATCAAAACAAGCTTAATATATAACATTTGATCTTCAAAAATATCATACGCATCATAGGTTTTAGTCAAATTTTTTAATGTCTGATCCAGTCAAAATCAAGTTCATACCATCAATATGACCATAATAAAAATAAAAACATCAAGGTTGAGACAATTATGGGTGCATGTCCAAATGTGAAATCTCCCTCCTGTTGTCTCCTTCTATCTTCTTAGTGTTTGTTTTTGAGTGAGTAGAGACTGGCTAGGAAGACTCAATGTTAGGGGATTTGACAAGAGTGTTTTTTCCCTTTTAACCAACTGGAAGCTTTAGTGAGGAAAAATTTATCTCGGTGGGTTGTTGGTCTTGAGCAAATGAATTGGAAGACGTAGCAATAGGAGCAGTGACAGGCACAAGTGGTTTATTATGACTGCTTGGCCAATTGGCAATCCCAGAAGTAGTTTTCTTTGGGGTTTTCTCCCCACCCATCATTCACAGGGTCTAGTTGAGCCTGGGGGATGTTTTTTATGCTAGGGTGAGGCTGCAAGGGAACGTTTGTTGGGATAAAAGGAGGAAGCAAGGCTTCCCCACCCAAGAGAAGATCCCCGGGTTGGGCTAGCTAGTTAACCTCATCACAATTGGCATCAAACTGTATGAAAAACCGTATTCTCTTGTTTTTTCCTTCCTACCAAATCACATTGGGTCTTCTTACATGTCCTCGTATTGAGCATTGAGAACCTTGGCTAAACAATCTCATCTAACAATATGCATAAAAATTTGTCGATGTTCATTACATAAACATTTCAAACTTTTAACATACTATCAACTACATGCAAATATAAATAGATAGTACTTTGCTAAATGTTCATTTATATAGTTAAATGATGGCTAGGGTTAGGAAGTATGAGGCTTGAGAGGATGGAGTAATGATTGATTGTGTGCAGAATTTACAGAGTATGAGCTTAGTTTACTCCAGGCATTTATTTTATTTTTGTCAAAGGCACTTTGTTATTTGACAAAGCTTGAATAACATGCTTTGTTTCCTCATTATTTGTACAAAAAAAAAATCTTGCATGCAAGTGGTAGTGAAAGGAATGGTTATAGAGACAAGGAAAAAAATAATGGTTTTAATAGTATACCCAAGTACTAATTTCATCTAGAAATATTTCTTTGAAATGGATCTATGACAAAATTAAAATATGTGACCTTGAAACCCAATCAATTTTCTATACGCTTGATATATTATTGCCATGCATGCTTGTTTCTCAATAAACAAAGTGTTGAGTATGAGTAACCGAGACAAGTGATGTACACAAAAAACAATTGTACTAATGAATAAACACATTGCAACACATTTAAGATCATGACAACACTTGGGTATGGGGAAAACATAGCACATTATAGGTAGATAATGTAGTGAATAGGAAAAGCCCTGTTTTTTTATTTTTATTTTTTTTCCTTCAGTGACAAAGTATAACTATATACAACTCAAAGAAAAATTTTAAAACCCATTGTACATCACCATTGTGAATGCTTCAAAAATGTGACAAGTAAGTGTAGTATATGGGGAATTCAAAGGTCAAGAATGGGGAAACAACTATGTTATGTTTTTAAATTTGAATCAGGTTTGCATGGGAAACTTCAAACACATTCAAGTATGGAGAAAAAGGAGAGAAACAGAGTGATTTAAACTAGAACATAGCCATCAAGAACTTTACACAATGAACAAACAACTACCATAGCTATCTTATACATCTACAACAACAATAGAATTGCATACCTTGACTTTAGACATTGATCATTCCCTTTTGTTGTGCGCTATCTCCTCACACTATCTCAACTCCTTAAATTTCTTTATAAAAAAATTGCAAGCTATAGGTTCTATACCAAAATTCAGTCTGAGTTTACAACCTAAGGATAAGGTGGCCTTCCAGCTCCACTACTAGCTTCCAATGCCCATGGAAATGGTAAACCTCATCAACCAACTCTCATATCCTGACATATCCCAAATTTTTACATGCGTGAAAACCTATCAATACTTAATTCGTTGTGTAAACTCCAACACATCACCATTAATGTTGAATGACAATCCACTACTTGTTGCATATACCAACCTTCAAGTATATGTCGTACCATGAACTCAAACCATATCACATTGTATTATCAACCTCTCATATGAGCTCGTAACATATGGTCACGGACCTTACCATAGCTATTATAACATTAAAAATTCACTTAATACCTTGATGCCATAACAAACGATACAATATTATACATTAAAACTTGTGCCATAACAAGTTGTCAACCTTATACTTGAGCACATATATTACATAGTTCAAAACCTTTAACCAATGTCACAATGCCAATATAACTTATACAACTTCATATATGACATGCAATACCAAATTGTATAACTCAATGTCATCATTACCATAATGTGCCTCTCAAAAATAAGACATAAGTTATCACCACCTCAAGCCTATTTTCACATTGATCCCAATGCATGGTTAGTTCCTTATAACATAATTTTTGTATTGCAATTTGAAACCAAGACTCATACTTTTAACCAACCAACATTCCAAATGGACTGTTCTTACATGATTAACATAAAAACCTTATCGCATAAACATATGAATAAATTTTATTGAATGCATTCAAAAACTTATCCCAAGCCATTTTTTATCTCAAGAGATATGGCATAGATATGATTTCAAACAAAATTGAAACACCTCCCAATGGGACACTTGTCCCCTTTTCTCGTGCCTCTTGCCACACGATAATTTCCAACACATTTATCCTTATCGATGTGTCCCATGACCATGTATACCCACATGGCACACTGTCTCGACGAGCTGATGTGGAATCCACATTGCTCCAGGCCCCTTACAAGGAAACATGTCAATATGATAGAACGAACAGCTGGAAAATGGTACCAATCAATGATATAGATTAATGTGGTTCATTAAACTAGCACGATCCTTATTGATCCATTGGGCCTACCAAATTCGACGGTCTGGATTTCTTACTTGCTAATCCAACGGCTCCTGCCCATTCAGGCTCACGCTTGCGGACTACTTTCGTTTCATGCACATACAACTTTTTTGCAAGCCATATCCCATGGTAACATGCCATTCAGAAGATCAAACTGCCCAGACTAACTAAGATTAACGATCTAGAACCTACTTTGGGCGAAAATTTGCATGATGCTTAACTGTGCTGAAAGGTCATACGACCTTTCTAAATTCTGACTCATAATGATGGGAAAACATGTGACACTCACTTATGGGCTATTAGGATCTCATCTTCAGAATGAAAACTCCTTGTGACTCATCCAAACAAGCCTTCTTGAAAAACTTCTCCTGCCCTATGATCTCCAATGAACAGTCGGGATCACTGCAAATTAATAGTATGTGGCCTCTCAGGCTCACACATGCATTTTAGCCTTATGTTGTTTCCAAATCCTTTTGATTCCTAGTTTTCTGATGGAGAATTGAGATCACCTCTCGATCCATCGATGGACTGTTGATATCACCTCTTGATAGTTAGTCATTTTTTTACTTTTCAGTTCACTCATTCACACTCCATGCTTAGGTAAGGACTCAAATAACCCTGGGAAACCAAACCCTTACTAGTCCTTGCCTTTATATAAGTTGTTTGAGGGATAGGAGTCAAATTTCCTCTCCATAATCACTCAAACATGGACCCCCCATTATGCCAAGTTATTTTACATATTACAGACATTATATAGTTAGGAAATTCCATGTGTGTTCTGGACATGGGCTTTATGCCGTGGGAGACTACAACTTATTAGTTTATGAAATCTCCCAAGAAGGAGTTACTAGATATTCAAGGAGCATTGAACGTGATTTCCCCATATGTATTTCTATCTCATATAGAAATACATCAGTAACAAAGATTTTATCATATGATTAACAAATCCATGCATATCCAGTCCTCAACTCATATACTCTATTTACAAAAATTTTAGTTCCATACTAAACAAACACATAAATATTACAAATGGAACAAGCATCAAATCCATTGATCATGCCAATGCACTTATCTATTTAGAAATAACTGGATGGGGAAACGACTGAGGGAAAATTCTTCTCCACCCAACTATAGGATTTGTTACACTTAAGATTTTTACCATAGGCCATCCCCGTGCCAAGCCATGATACCACCAGGGGAATACACAGGATTTTGGGTTTTAATGTGAAGGCCACTCTCCTTCACTAACATGCATTGGTAAGAATTCATGATACCCATTGATTCCAAGGCCAATACAAACTTTCATATGCCTTCCCAGATGGTTATAACTTCATAAGGGAGTCCCTTCACTGCCTCTGCATTCCCTCAACATCCTCCTCTCTTAGTTCCAGTTCCTATCCCATCAATCATCAATCCACAACCCTCTCTTCTCAGGTTCGAGTCTAGGTATTCTCTACTCTAGTTTGACCACAAGCTCCCTAGTAAGCTTCTTATTTTCCTCTCAAAATATTCTCGCTTCCCCCTACACCCTCGTGCACTTCTATTCTTTGTCTTTGTATGGAACATTCTCTCCCTATCCTTGGGTTCCCTTCACTTTCTTCTATCTAAAACTTATGGGATTCAACCTCCCAAATGAATAACAAAATTAGAATCATGAATATATTTACTAAGCAAAGATACATGGAATACATCATGTTCTTTGATAGTAAGAGGCAAAGCAATCATGTATGCCACTAGTCAAACTCTTTTTAAAACTTCAAACGGTCCACAGTAGTGAGGTGCCAACTTGTTACAAGTCCCCGTTCTAAGAGAAATTCTTTTGGGTTTCACCTAGAGATAGACATGTACTCCTACTTTCAATTCCTTATTAGTTATCTTCCTGACAATGTATCTCTTCTACCTATCTTGAGCCACTTTCATATTCTACTTAATCTAAACTATTTCCTTCTCCATTTATTTCAGCATATTTTTTCCTATTGTAATCCTCTCCACCGAATTATTCCAACTGATTGGAACATTATATTTTTTTTCCATATAAATCATCAAAGGGGCTCATCTTTAATGACTCCTAACAACCATTATTGTAAGCGAAATCTACCAAGGATAGATAATATTCCCACTTATTGGGATGGTGCATCACATACATTCTCAACATATCATCCAACACCATGTTCACTCTCTTTTTTTGTCCATCTATTTGAGGATGATAAGCAGTGTTGAAAGCTAACTGCATTCCAAAACCTGCAAATAAACCCTTCCAAAAGTTTGACGTGAATTTGGCATCATGATCTGATATGATCATTTTGGGCATGCCATGCAATCTAAAAATTTCCCTTACGAATATATTTGCAACATCTATGGATTTATAAGTGGATTTAATGGGCATAAAGTGAGTTTCCTTACTCAACTTGTCCACCACCACCATTATTGCATCATATTGTTTGGTAGTCCTGTAATGAAATCTGTGGACATGGCTTCCCACTTCCATTTTGGAGTTTGCACTGGCTGAAGCAATCTCGCTAGATGTCGATGTTCAGCCTTGACTTGTTGGCACTCTAAGAACTTAGCGATATAATCTGTGATATATTTCTTCATTTCGGGCCAATAAAATTTTCTTACTCTTGTTACCATTTTATTGTAACCTGGATGACCCACATAAGGCCTCTTGTGGAATTTGTCCATTATTAACTCCCTTAGTTCAGATAAATTGGGTATGTACAATATGTTGGTGTACATCAACAACCTTTCTTCAGTGAGGTGAGATCCTTTGCAGCTCAACCGTCTTGGCTCCTGTTGTTACGAAAATATTCTCCTGCGGACAGGTTAACATTCTCTTGGAGTACAAACCCCTCTACCGAGACAAAAAACTATCTTTGGACACTACCATTCCTATAGATTAATTTTATCCATCGAAAAAGAGAGAAAGAGGGAGAGTATGATGTACCTCTCCTGTCAAAGTTTGTCCAATCTTCTCTAATCTGCAAGTCCCGAACAATACCTGCAATGGACAACAAGAGACAAACAACTATCTCATACTCTAATGGATTAGACAAAATCGATCTATCTATGAAGATTTAGACAAGTACATGTAAACACATACTAGAAGGAAATAGGCCAAGTATATTAATCAGAACTTCAAAAGGAAACTTACAATATTCAAATGATGTTGCAGCAGCCTCTCCAAGTCCTCCTCATCCAACCCTTGCTCGAAAGATCCACGATCAGAATAACAATGCTTTACTAATTTTTTCCTCCCTTGTTCACTATCAGAATCCCTCCATTTATAGGCTTTGAGAGGTTCAACCACCTTGGTTATATTTGGAAATAGTTGAGGATTTGGCTCCAAAAGTTGTGATATCTCCCTTAGATATAGCCTAAGGGTTAGATTCGAGCCAAACCAAATCAATCCATTAATAGTTTTCTTTAGAAGAAAAAGGGATTTCATCCAAGATTTTCTCAACCAATCCAGTGCTCCCTTACAATGGGCCACAGAGCACTACAATGCTCCATGCGAGATGGAAAAAGAGCGCTAGCTCTCCCTGTATATGAACAGGGGAGCGCTAATCTTCCCAAAAGTTGCCAAGATGAGCAATTCTCATAGAAAAACATGTTTTTTGACTATTAGATGTTGGGGCTTCTTCTTCTAACATGGTTTAGGGGTTGTATCAAGTGTTTTCATGGTGTCGTTCGCAATGCGACACTTATGGAACGAGAATGTGACACTTGTGACAAAAATGTGACATTTGCGACAATGAGAAAGTGACATTATCGAAGTGAGGAATTTTGATGTGTAATAGATTCCCCCCCAAAGTGTGAAGTCATAAAATGAAAGTTGTTGGCCAAAACACTTTGTAGATTCTAAGAAGAAAGATTATGGAATTGGGGAGTCGGGGAAGTGTTCAATGTGGAGGTTAAACCAAATGTCGTGTTCAAGGGCGACTGCAAGAGATGCTTACAAAAATTTTCAAGAATCTTGACCCACTTCCTTCAATTTTTTCCCCCATCCAGATAAATAAGTACCTATTTTTAATTTAACAAGCTCGAGGAGGATAACACATGCTCGATATAAATCACCTTTGGTAAATTCCTCTTCTTTTATTTAACGAACTGGAAGAAGTAAGGGTTCGTCCCCATATGGGTCCTTCGATGTGTAGTTTAGCGAGTCTAGAGAAGGAAAACTCGGTGGTTTTTCATGTTTAGAGAGTCTGAAAAGAACTTAAAGACGACTCAAGGGTTGTCCTTTTTCGTAATTTTAGTCTCTGAGGTCCGAAAAAGAGACAAAATATTACGCAGAAGACACCCTTTCGAACCTTTTAACGAGTGTGAAAGGAAGAAAGATCACTCGGCAATATTTTCATGTTTAGAGAGTCTGAAAAGAGCTTAAAGGAAACTCCAGGGGATTCATTTTTCGTATATCCTTTACGAGTATGAAAAAGTGATAAAATTATACTCGATTACATTCTCATGTATTTGTGAGTGCAAGAAAGAAAAAATACTAAGCTCATTGGTGTTACAAGGTCATCGAAAAAACTCTGCTCAAATTCATGTACAATCAAGTTTCTCTGGGAAAAAGACATTAGTAGCTTCTCAAAAAATGACAAAAAACCCAAAAATAAACTTTATAATAAGGATAAATGACCAAATTTAAACATATCAAATATCAAATTAGGGCAAAAAATCATTTTTACCTTTGTTTTTTACTATTCTCCTCTCCTCTTTGAGTTTTTCCTCTTTTGGAGCATTTTTTCGAGCATTGATTGCGAGGGTTGTGGGCGACCGTTTTCAAAATCGTCTAGATCAAGTTGGTTCTTTCCTCCTCCTCATTCATTTCCATGTATTTTTATTTCATTTCAGCCCTTATTTTATGTGCTCCTTAAGAAGTTGTAGAACATCGAATTGGATCGGCGTTCCCTCAAGTAATCAAGGGGAGCGTCAATCGCAATTTCAATGCCCTAGTATGTGCGTTGAGGGAGCACTAGCACTCTGTTTTCTTCTTTAAGGGAGCGCTAGGTGCATAATTTAATTTTTTATTTTATTTTTAGGCCTAAAGGGGGGAATTTGTTTCTTTGAAAACTTAGATAATGATGATTAATTGATATATTTCAAGTTCTACTCATATCTAATCATGATTGAATGGAAATAATATGAGCACGAATTTGATGACATCGCTACTCTACAAGAACCTCAAGCGAGGGCGGCCTTGTGCAATTACGGCTTGCTCAAGTACTTCAAACTTCAGAATATGAGGAAAGAAGTGTTATTTCTCGAATATTTGATCGACTTATGGGAT
The DNA here is from genome assembly GCA_010110895.2 of Picea sitchensis. Taxonomy (NCBI): domain Eukaryota; kingdom Viridiplantae; phylum Streptophyta; class Pinopsida; order Pinales; family Pinaceae; genus Picea; species Picea sitchensis. The sequence goes on along the minus strand of SNQJ01S0098788.1, from coordinate 23,824 downwards.
GACGGTGAGCAAGCATTCCAAATAGGACCACATGTGATTGAGATCGAGATGGATGATGTGTACTTTTTGACAGGGCTCCTAGGAGAGGAGTACCCATTATTTTTTCTGGACATAGGGCCACTCCACGACCAACCGAGGCATATGTTTCCCAATACTGCATACCAGGGTCACGGTTGGTAGGAGGAAGGATTGTTATAAATTACGTGATGGATCTATCTCTCTAATCCATCCTATTTGCTATCACCAAATTAGCAGGAAGCACTAGTGCCCATCTCTCTTATAAGTCCCAAATTTCTTATGCCATTCAGTGTTTTTGAGGAATGTTAAAGAGTAGATTTCCAAATGTAGAATAGGTAGGCAAAAATAGTTTGGATATGGTTCTTTTTTGGTCTCATTTTTCCTAGAGTGGGTTCCACAAATGCAACCATGGGTTGTAATGATAGCACGCCCTACAACTGAGCCTCGCATGGAGCGGTGGACTAGTCCTTCCCCTAGGTTGGGGAATGAACCCTCATCTTTTATATTTACTTCTGACTTATTTGCATGGTGGACAAGGCAGTTGGTGGTGATCCAGGATTTCCTATATGTTGAGGTGGATTTCAAGGGTAGTACGGACTTGGTTCTTTATGATGGTATACAGTCGGACGCATCAGGTACAAAAGATCATAACCTTGTAACAATATTTTATATATATATATGTTTTTGGTTGTACAACAAGGGATCGAAGTCATTTTTTTTCATCATGCAGATATAGGTGTGTCGTGTCCTACAGAGATGCTAGCATTAGGATGTTGTGGATATGCACAGGTGGTGATAACGCATGATGTTGTAGTGGGAGGACTCTGAGAGGTGGAGAGGAACCTTCGTGGCTTGACCATGGGCATTCCTCCCTTGAGGAGACGAGATGTGCCTCTACACCTTCAGAGGCATACAGTTGGGGTCTCTGAAGGCCTCAATCATTTGCTACGACAGGTGGCAAGAGCGGTGGTGTGTTATGCAGAGCACAACGTGGTGCAGGGGAACGAGTAGAGTCTCCATTCATTTTGTAGTCTTATATGATGATTCTATGGGAATAGAGGCCCATGCTTTGCCTTGTTATGTACTTTTGTATGATGTATTTTGACAAAAAAAAACAAAAAAAAATCTATCAAGCTTATATATGTAAACGAATTTTGTGATGGTTACATATGTTCTATTTTGTTTTATGTGGTGTTTTTATACATATGCTTTGTGTTCCAAATGTTTATCTATGTACAATATACAAATCTAACATGTAATTTTCTAGTGAATCTGCGATTGTGTTGAGTTCTCTCGATATATGTCTGTATTTGAGAAATTCAAAAGCTCTTTCGAGACGACGAACTCTTAGATGGAGACGTAGTAAAGTTGAGTTGCAAATAGTGTATTCACGATTTAGTTGACGAACCACGAGTTGAGAATCGAGGTTGATAATCAATTGAGATATACCTAGAGAAGAGTATTTGATTAAAATTATGATGACGACATGATACTCTGCAACATTATTGGTTGCAGATCCAAGGAAAATCCTCTTGAAATCACTAACTCGCTAGAGTGGTATATGACCCAAGCTAAATAAGCGATGTTATGGGTATGTTGACTAGCACCATCCACAAACCCAAAATAGATGGGAAATGATGATGTCATCTATGCATTCAATCACAAAGAAAAGTATAAGAAGTTGAGGCAAAACTCATTCACGCAAAAGAAAATACACACCAAGTCAAAGTATATAGTACAGTAATGTACAAATCACACATGTGAGATATTATATGCATAGTACTTCTTGAGATAAATCCCATTTCGGGGCTCACTGAGAGATATTCCATCGTATTCTACTACCTCGTAGACGCCTCTGTGTAACACGTGTTTTATGATGTATGGTTTGTGCCACATGGGTTCCAAATTTCATGCCCCCAGTTTGTCATGATCTTGATCATAGACTAGGACTATATCTCCTTCTGCGAAAGAGAGAGGTTGGATGGACTTATCATATTGATTGTTCATGCATTTTTTGTCTCATTGATGAGAGAAGCATCGCGACGGGTTTCATCCAACTTGGTTAGATATAAGAATCACTCATCTTCAGTAGAAGTACAGGGTAGGAATTCTAAGGTGAGTTTCAACAAAATAATCTCACATACGATCAGTAGTATCTCTTTTATCTTGTATACCAACTGGAAGGGTGTAAATCCAGTTGCATTTTTAACTGAAGTTTGATAAGCCCATAGTGTGGAGAAGAGCTACAAGTTCCAAGAGGTTTTGTTTACTCCTACCATGCGTTGAAGCATGGTTTTCGGGACTTTGTTGATGGCTTCAACTTGTCCATTTTCCTGAGGGTAGTAGGGGGATGAATTGTCATGGAGAAAACCTAACTTGGTGCACAATTCACCCATCATCTAGTTCTAGAAATGGGATCCAAGATCGGCTATAATAGCTCGTGGGACATCGAATCAAGCGATGATGTGATTGAACACAAAAAGTGTTGCAGTGTGGCCATCATTAAGGAATTTAGGCATAGCCTTAGCCCATTTAGTGAAATAATCAACAGTAACAATAATATAACTGTGCCCCTCGGTTGAGGTAGGCTTACATTTCATAAAATCAATGCCCCATCTTGCAAAGGGGCCGAAAACGACAATGGGATGAAGCGGATTTGGGTGGGTAGGTGATTTCTTCTAAAATATCTGGCAGGGTGAGCATATTTTAACGACGTCAATGCAATCTTTGAATATGGAAGGCCAAAAATAACAGCACATAAAATGTTTTGGGCTATAGCCATCCTGGAAAGATGACCTCCACAAGCTCCACGGTGATAGTCATTTAAGACTTGTTCAGCCTCTTCATGGGTTAAGAAACATTGTAATACAATATCAATGCCACGATGGTAGAAGGTGTCACCAATGATGACGTAGCACTTTGAATGGTGTCAAATGCGATGTCGTTCATCACGTGAAATGATAGGCTGAAAGCATTGGGTTTGGAAATAGAGAAGAATATATCCATACCATGGATCAGACATACTAATGAGGAACATAGATTCATTGGGAAGAGAATCATTGGGATAAGTATCCTCATCAATATGGGGAAGATCGCAAATTAATTCCGCAAAAACCAACGATTTCTTAGCCTTCGATTTGGAAAACTCGAGATCGAATTCTTGGAGAATGACGATCCATTTCGAATATTTTCCCCCAAGTACTTGACGATTCAAGATATGGTACATGGGGTTTGAGTCTGCAATGATCGTGGTAGTGCGTAATAGAATATAGTGGTGAAACCTTTGGACAACAATAACTGCTTCCAAAGCCAACTTTTAGACATGTGAATATTGAAGTTCGGGACCTGATAGACTTTTACTCAAATAGTAAATCACATGTTTGGTGTCGTCATCATCCTCTTGTACTAACACCATAGCAATAGTGGAAGTAGAGGCATCCAAATAAAGGATATAATCTTTCGCATAATTCAATGGGTGAAAAAGAGGTGTGTTCATTAAGGTGTGCTTAAGAGCATCAAATGATCATTGAGTGGTTGCATCCCATATGAAAGGGGCATCTTTTTGCAGCAATCTCATGAATCATTTAGTGATTTCAGCGTAATTGCAAATGAAACGACAAAGAAAGTTTGCCTTCCCTTGAAAAAATTGCAGTTGGGTAAGGTTTTTGGGAGGAGGTAAAGCGAGAATGGATATGAATTTTAATGGATCCACCCTAATCCCATCTTTGGAGACTACGAATCTGAGGAGTCTCCCTAATTCAACAACGAAAATGCATTTATGGGGGTTCAAACGTATGTTGTAAAACCTGCATAGAAGAAAGATGGCTCGTAGGTGACCAGTATAGTCTCATCTATGAGTCGAGTGAGTTGGTAAGTCATCAAGATAAGGTTCAACTATATGTTTGATTTTGTCGAACACATACGACATGGCCCATTGAAAAGTGGCTCCAGCGTTTTTAAGGCCAAAAGGTAATTTCCTATAAGTGAAAGTCCCCTATGGGAAGATGAAAGTTGTCTTGTATTGATCGACCGGTAAAATGTCGATCTGGTTATATCCATAAAAGAGAAAATGACGCTTTCGGCACAATTATCGATAGTTTGGTCGATAAAGGGTGTAGGGTAATTGTCCTTGGGACAAGCCTTATTAAGATCCTGATAATTGACATAAACATGAATTTTCCATTGTTTCTTGGCGACCAGAACGATGTTGGAAACCCATTTGGTCAGAGGGACGGGATAAATAAAACCATATTTTAATAGTTTTTTTACTTCTTCCGTGATTTCCATGGTTTTCTTAAGATGAACCGAGCGATTTTTTTGTCACACGGGTTTAACTCCTGAGTAAGATTTAATTTCATGCACAATGATCAATGGATCGATCCTTGGCATTTCTTCATAGCTCCAGGTGAAGATGTCACGAAATTCTTTAAACAAGGCGGTATAAGTTTCAACTTCTTCAGCTAAAAAATTTACACCTAGTTGTATGTTTTCCACAATACCTTCTTTAATGGATATGTTGACAGTAATCATGTGATAGATATTTCCCAAATTCCCCTCAAAGATGGTATCCTAAGTGAGTATTGGAGATTGGGGGAGTTGACGATATCACTAGGAAAGATAGAGGAAACATATTTCTATATTTCATGCAAAATAGGAAGAAAGGACAAACGATGGTGGTTGTCATCCCATGGTGCTTCCTCGATACTAAGCATTTTCTTAATATATTCATCTGATGGAAAAACCTGTAGGATGTAATCAAAAATAGAGGATAACGAATCTAGCAAGGATGGTAACGAATATGTAGTAGACACCAGCAGATGTTGGTTGTCCAGTGAAGGAGAGGCAAACTAGATGGTGTCGTATTCAGCCTCTGAAGGACTAAGTGGCATGGTGTCACCTAGTGTATCAAATTCTAAGGGACTAATCACGATCCATGGATCAGATGATTTGAAGGATTGATGTGCCATAGTCAAAATCATATTAACCGTTGTGATGTGTTGTGTATTGGGAGGAAGAGGTGTAGGGAAGGTAGCTGATATCCAAAACCTGATTTCCCGGTCTGCGAAACTCCGAAATGGAGTCTTTGTTGATGTGCATGTTTCAGGATTTCGGCGTTTCTCATTTCACAACTTCGGGACTCCTATGATGAAGAGTCTCGACTCTTGACTCCTCCAACTCCCAGAATCTGAAACCTTTGATTTCTCGGTCTGCGAAACTCCGAAATGGAGTCTTTCTTGATGTGCCTATTTCGGGATTTCGGGATTTCGGCGTTTCGCATTTCACAACTTCGGGACTCCTGTGATGAAGAGTCTCGACTCTTGACTCCTCCAACTCCCATAATCCGAAACTCCGAAATGGAGTTTACGCTTCTGATCTTTCCATGCCATCATCCTTTCTAATCTTCCTTGCCTTCATGTTTTCCATCAAATGAACAAGCACACTCTTGCACTCTGCGTGCACCTCTGCACTATCTCTTCTGGTCTTCATGAGCTTGCTTTCTTGCGTCTCCCAAAAATACTTATGGTTCCTGCCTGGCACATTGTACCTATACTCAAGCCATCATCGTTGTTATGCTTGCCATCAATGACAAGCATACGCTGCCTGTAAAACATGCCAACACGAAGCTCCAAGACCAAATGAAAATAGTTGATTCTCAAGAAGAACCCCCCAAAATATGATCGTACTACTATGACTGGTTAAGCCTCATAGGGATAAAAAAAAATTCTCTCCCACACGCGACCTCGTGTTTAACCCCTGTGTGAGAGGGGGATCCCAGTTATGCTTATACGAAGGTTGGATTTACTCTCCCTATCACAAGATTCTGCTTTTGTCTTAAATGCTTTGGAGAGTTATTCTCATAGAATATTCCAAAGCTCTATTCCTAGTCTATTGTTGGTGTAAAGATCTAAAAATAAAGTTTCTATTTTGATTTCAATTAGCATTCATTTTCATGGTTGTTCACTACACAAAGGTGAATGATAGTGAAATTGATGATGTTTGAGACACGACTCCCAAAAAGGTGAAAATAATGAGATGCAAACTTTCTTTTCAATGAACTTCTAGCTATGGGAAGGAGAAGAGTTTATTTTCTCTTGTCACTAACAAACACTCAAGAATGCAAAATTTTATACTATTTCGTTCTCAACAAGAATTCAAACAATTTCCAAATTATAAAGAAATCATTTCCAATATCCAGAACCAATACATACAAGTATTTATTTGTTTGATTGCGAATGTAAATTAAAATGTTCATCTAATGCTTCATATTTTCACTAATAATGAAAAGGTTCACTACTGTGATTTGAAAAAGAGGAAGCAAAGGTACACAAACAAAGACACTCTCAATGGTAAACAAGAAACCAAAAGAAGAACAACTACCAAACTATTCACTCAAAGAAAAAACACTAAGAAACAAAAAGCCATACTTTATAGTCTTTCGGTATTGAGTAAGGGATCAAAGATAATGAAAACAATATTGTGATCAATGACCTTCCTTATGAAAACCTTCAGTCAATCAGATAATTGAAAAGAGCAGCAAAAAGAAACCAAGTTTGGAAGAGAACGGTTGAGTTTTGCAATAAGGAAAGACAACACAAACTCAAGAAAGACTAAAAGAATGAAAGGTATCAAGTTTGAGTCAAACATAGGACAAGATATGACAAAATAGGATCTAATTCAAAGGAAAAGATCCAAAGACTATGCCCGGCAAGCAAAAATTATGCAATTTTTCAAAGCAAGAAAAATCGGTGCTCTGGTAACCAGAGCACTACATTGCTCCCTAATAGACTCTGGGGGAGAATTGATCAAGTAATCAATGCTCTGACTTAACTGCAGAGGGGCGCTAGTCCTGAGAAAAGATTTATAAAAACCCATAAATCTCAATAACTCAAGGAAATTCAGTCAGAGACTCTGTGAGACAACTTAGCAAAGATGAAAAGATGTAGGATAGATTAAATCAACAAACGAGATCTAAGGATAGGAAAAAGGCACAGACGAATCAAGGAAAAAACAAAAATAGAAAATTTGATCCCTAGTGCAGTTGCCAATTTATGTTATGGAAATATTCCCCTACAGACAGGTGAACTTTCCCTTGGAGTACAGACCCCTCTACCAAGACAGAAAACTACCTTTGGACACTACCATTCCTATAGATTAATTTTATCCATAGAAAAAGAGAGAAAGAGGGAGAGTCTGATGTACCTCACTTTCGAAGTTTGTCCAAGCTGCTCCAATCTGCGAGTTCCGAACAATACCTGCAATGGAAAACAAGATACAAACAACTATCTCCTACTCTAATGGATTATACAAAATCAATCTATCTATGAAGATTGAGACAAGCATAGACAAGTACATGTAAACACATACTAGAAGGAAATAGGCCAATTATATTAATGAGAACTTCAAAAGGAAACTTACAATCTTCATATTATGTTGTAGCAGCCTCTCCAAGTCCTCCTCAACCAACCCTTGCTCAAAAGATCCACGATCAGAATAACAATGCTTTGCTGATTTTTTCCTCCCTTGTTCACCATGAGAATGCCTCCATTTATAGGCTTTGAGAGTCTCAACCACCTTGGTTACATTTGGAATTATTTGAGGATGTGGCTCCAATAGTTGTGATATCTCCCTTGGATGCAACCTAAGGGTTAGATTCAAGCCAAACCAACTCGACCTATTCATAGTTGTCTTTAGAAGGAAAAGGGATTTCTTCCAATATTTTCTCAACCAATTCAGCGCTCCCTTACAATGGGCCACAAAGCGCTACAACGCTCCCTGTATATGAACAGGGAAGCGTTGATCTTCCCAAAATTTGCCAAAATGAGAAATTCTCGTAGAAAAAAAATTGTTATGACTATCATATGATGGGGATTCTTCTTCTAACATCTTTTAGGGTTGTATCAAGTGTTTTCATGGTGTCATTCACAATGCGACACTCATGGAACGAGAATGTGACACTTGCGAAAAAAAAGTGTGACACTTATGACACTTGCGACAATGAGAATGTGACATTATCGAAGTGAGGAATTTTGATTTGTAACACCTGCCCTAAACTATCCTTTATTACCTTGAAATGTTTATCATGCTACAAGGAAATTATGATCCTATGTTTTATATCATACTCACACACACTTGTTGTTTCCAAGTGTAATATTTCCATACTTAGTGTTATTGCAAGGTACTTGTGCAAAGCCCCACCACAAGTCCCCAAATCTTGCGTAACAATGGAAGAACCCACCATTGCCACCTTAGTAGGAACTTCCCTTGTTTTAGTGAGGCTAGTCGGCTCTTTTGATTAGACCCGCTAGTCAACTAGCCAAGTCGACTACAGTAGTGGGTTAGGAAAGTTGTTCGAATAGATAGTTAGCATCGATCAACTAAACAATTAAGAAATGTAACTGATTGGTAATTGTACATCATACATGTGTGTGTGTGTGTGTGTGTGTGTGGTTATGTAATGGAAAGTTAGAGAATGTTTTGGCTATATAATAAAATGCATTGATGGTTGTCCCATTACTTGTGTATGTTTGCTTGTATATCTATGTGTCTTTATATATGATGTTGTAACATGTATTGCTTTGTGTAAGGATCTATCGGTAGCTTCTCGCACTTTACCTTAGACTAATAATATGTGTCAACTTCAAAGGATTGAACAAACTTACAGTAATTGATCCATTCTCGATGCCATTCATTGACGAAATCATCAATGAAGTTGTGGGACATGAATGGTATTCCTTCATTGATGGATACTTCAGCTACAATGAGGTACCTATGGAAAAATAAGATCAAGAAAAAACTACATTTGTCTCCGAGTTTGGATCATTTGCATATAGAGTAATGTCATTCGGCCTCAAAAACGCCCCAACAATCTTCTCTAGGATAGTGGTAAAGTCATTCCAAGATAAAATTTACAAAACAATGGTTGTGTACTTTGATGATTGCACCATCTACAACCTATTGAAAGACTGCATCCAATAGCTAAGAATGATGTTGGAAAGATGCAGGAAAATTCACTTGTCCCTGAACATCAAAAAATGCATCTTTTTCTCACCTATAGATATACTATTGGGCCATATCATATGCAAGGATGGAATTAAAGTTGACATGGCCAAGATCAAAGTCATCCTCAACTTGAAACCACCAATTAACCAAAAAAAAATCCAAATCTTCCTTGGACACATTGAATATTATAGAAATTTAATATGACACTACTCCGACATTACTTTTCCAATTGAGGAGCTATTAAAGATAGAAGTTGAGTTCCACTGGAGCCAGGAATGTGACAAATCTTTTGAGTTACTAAAAATAATATTGGTAGAAGCACCCATATTAAGATTCCTAGACAAGTCGAGGAAATTCCATGTCCATGTGGATGCATCCAACATGATTATCGGTTCGGTCTTTTCCCAACCATATGAAAACATGGTCGACCACCTGAATGCATATTCCATTGAAAAACTAAATAAGGCAGTAAGGAACTACTTGACGATGGAGCATGAAGATCTAGCAATGATTTTTTCCATTCAAAAATGCTGACACTATTTATTAGCAAATCCCTTTATATTTTTTGAAAATAAATCGGTCCATTAAGGGAAAAAAATTTGATGGCTACTACTCTTTCAAGAATTCGACTTTGAAGTGGTAGTCTGACTAGGAAAGAATAATGTTGGCCCAGATCATCTATCCCGGTTGGAGATATGAGAAGACCTGACTGGGATAGATGATGATTTACCAGACATAAATTTATTCAAGGTTGAGGCAACTCCCAAAGACTAGAAGAAATTGCAAATTTTCTAGAAGAAGGGACGACACCTGAAGATCTCTCAGCCAACAAACGAAATATCCTAGCAGTGAAAGTTGCACCATTTACTCTCATGAACGAATATCTCTACAAACTAGGACTTTATAATATTTTGTGACGATGTGCATTAGAGCATGAATGTGAGGACAACATTAATGAAGCACATGCAAGCCTAGTGGGAGGTCACTTTTAATATGACACGACAGCAAGGAAAATCCTTCAAGCCAGTCTCTGGTGCCCAACTATACACAAAGACTATCAATAACAAATAAAGAAATGTGATAAGTGTCAGAGGATATGCCAACCATTATGGGAAAATGAAATTCTCATGCATTCAGTAAACCCCAGTTTACCGTTTAAAATTTGGGCCATTGATTTTGTCGGTCCTTTCCCAAGAAGAGAAAAAAGATCCGGGGAAAAATACATCATTACAGCAGTCGAGTACTTAACAAAATGGGTAGAAGCATAACCAATCGAGAACTGCACAAAGGAAACAGTCGTAAGATTCATCTATGAAAATATAGTAACCATATTCGGCTACCTGTTAGGGACCTAACCCCTTACGTAGATAGAATAATATATTTTCCATGTAATAAAGGACGTCATTAGTTAATAAGGCCTAAATATATATTCCATGTAATAAAGGCCGACACTAGTTAGTAAGGCCTATTAATAAATGTGAACAAGTCAATATAAGAAGACCTAATACAAGCTTTCTCTTCTAGAAATATATTTTTCTAGAATGTTCTTTAGAAGATAGAATTAGTATAAATAAGAGTAAGAGGCATGAGAAATATTGTCTTGAGAATTATTGTAATAGAGCTCAGCTTTGCTGGAGGTTGTCCCCTCAAAGAAGTAAGTGAACATTGCTTTCTTTGAATAAAGGTATTATTTTTGGTGTTTCTCTTCTCATATTTTGTCGTTCCATTGATATATGTTGAATACTATTGTTTATTCATATTATATTACATTATAGTACCTAACAAGTGGTATCAGAGCACTTTACTTGGAAGGAATTGTGGGTTAATTTTTTTCCAAGGAAGAGACTGTTAGAAAAATGGGTGTGTTCGTTTAACCATAGACAATATAGAAATATTGTCACCCAACCATAAGTACAAAGGCCACCCCTGAGAACCTTAACCTTGACAGATAGAATAATTATGGTAGCAGACCAATAGCCAACCAAGGTTGGCGCATTAGGCAAGGATAACTAAAGACTGAGTAGAAAGTCCAAAATGATAACCCAAGACAAGATCACTACTACAATAGTTGCAATTCTCCTTCACTCAAGCGCAGTTCTTGTCCTTATGAAATCGTGAATGAGTGAGTGACAAATGAGCTATAGCGCCCTCTATTTATACTACTCCTTCTTAACTGATTGGGTTGACTTCTCTTCTTGGGGGATAATAACTCAATATTAATTATCATATTAAGTCGACTTATCTTCTATGGTTATTATCCAAGGCTTTGGGGTTTTTCTTGCTTCTTGGAATATTCTAGTCTCGTCAAAGGTTACATAAGAGGTTAATACCTCCCACATATACCATAATATTGACACTCTCTCCTAGCTAGAGAGGTATTAAAGGAAATAGTCTTGAGCATAAACAAACCATTCCACCGGTAGCATCATCATAGCCACACAAGCTATTTCATGATAAAATCACGAGCACCATCATCACTATCCAACTAGATAGTCTCCATGGAAATCAAAACAATGTCATCCAATAGAACACAACTTTGTCTATTCATAGTAGTATACAACTACTATCCAGTGGTATAAAACAACTCTCAGTAGCACACTGCTACTGACCAGTGACACACAGTAACTATCAATGGATCACATCCACCACAGTAGCATGCAACTATTTTCCAGAGACATACAGTCTCTACAACAATTATATCATCCGATATCAATTTGCATAAACAATATCACGATATAAACTGAGTCATCTGGTCCATTCTCCCACTCACATCTGTGAGATCTGGAAGAGCATCTTACCTCATAAAGTAAAACATCAGCCATGGGCTATCTGGACAATTCTTCCCAAGCATAGAAGAATAATTTTCCTTGATTTCTTATCCTGGACCATTCACCTAACTGGGTCATTCCTCCAGCACTAATCATACTGCAACCTGGAGAGAATGAGTCTGCCCTAGGGAATTCTTGTCCCTGATTGTTGAACCTAGACCATTCACCTAACTAGGTCATTCCTCTAGCACTAATCATAGTGAAACCTGGAGATAATGAGTCTACCCTAGGGAATGATTGTCCAGACCATTTCCTAAGGAAATGGATTTCCTTCACCAACCTCCAAAACAGGCCATTCTTCGAAACTTCTCACAATTGTGAACTTCAAAAGACTAGTTGCCTGGTGAGGTGGACCATTCTACTTGACCACTACTCAGAGTGACTGCCAAGAAGAATGATTTTCCTAGACCATTCCCCCACACTACCCACAAGGGGAATCGCTATCTATGGTACATCAACAATCTAACAAACCATTTTCATTACGAAAATGATTTTCCAATCTAGACCATTTTTTGAAATGGAAAATATCTATCCGTCAGAAATCGTGAACCACTTTCCAGAATGGAAAGGAACTGCCCAACCTGGACCATTTTCCAAACTAGAAAATGATTGCCCATGAATCAATAGTATATATCACTACTCCCTCCCAACCTAGGGAGCCATCTCTTCCCTTTTAGCGAAGGGAGTTGTTGTTCCTAAGATTACACTTAAGGCTCAAAAGGGTAATTTCAAGGCATCATAAATATAAAGGAAAGTTTTGAAAGGTGTTTTTTCTTCCGTTAGTTATATAAGAATTAATCCTCAAATGAAAATAATGACAGAACATGATAGAGGCCATAATTTGTCATTTGAGTCGATTTATAAAATCAAATAATGTGAGGGAAACTTACAAAACTGTTAAACAAAATGAGGCATCAATGCAAGATGAATCTTACCTTGTTCACAGTAGAAGAAATTAAAGAATGAACCCTTGAAAGGATATGAGATACAGTAATTCAAGTAGCTCACAGGTCTTGTATTTACTTATAGCAAATACAGAGGAAAAACTTCTTGCTTATCAAACAACCGATAAAATGTGACTATAGTAGTAGTGGTACTAAATTGAAATCACTCACTTATCAAGGAATAACATAGGGGAAACTAGAAATATGGAATACAAGAGGAAAACATAACTCAAACTGCACAAAAATTGGAATCCCTATCTACACTTGTATTAATTCTCACAAAAGGAGAGTTCTCTCTATTACATTCGGCAAGAAGTCGCCCATGTTAAGTTTTCAAACTATGCATTTATACAAAAATTATCTCAACTCTAAGCGGTTGGCATTCTCATAATTCAAAAACAATAAATATTACAATATGTGAAATTTGAATAGTTTCATTTGCATCTTCTCTGTCTCTTCGCTTGTTGGCAGAGATGTTTCTTCTTCTTGTCCTCCAGCTCAGAAACAGTTGGCCTCTAATCATGACCTATGTGAATGGTATGCACACGTTGTCTCATTTGTTCCCAGATGTGTTGGCTTTTCCTTGCTCGACACACTGAACACATCTGCCTACAAACTACACCACCAACCTGGAAGGATTTGTTGTGTCATTCACCTCAAAAGTATATAACTTCTTTTCTATGTGAGGCAGCCTATCTTCCATTCTTCTGGCTTCTAAAGATATAGATTGTAGCCGCAGACTAGTATTGACTATCCACTTATTAATCTGGATAATGTCAATTTGTTTCAATTGCAGGATCGTGGCTCGGGCTTCTTCCATGCTCGTCTTGGAATGAATTTGATTCTTTGAAATATCAATTTTCCCCAGGGCTTCAAAGATACTGTATATTTCAATGTCCAATGACTCTTTGTCAAGTGAGGAATATGCCTCTTCATAATCTTTCTTCACTTCCCAGGCTAACCTTTTACTTTCAACTAAATTGGCCTCCCAGGTTTTCAATATTATATCGCCTCGAGTTTGCTCTGAAAGAGACAATCTAGTGGCCCTAGATACTACATCCTTTGTTGTTGATAAAATGGACTCCTGGAATGTAACTTGAGCTGCAATGGCCTCTCTCTCCTTAAGGTGGATGTTATTTAAAGAATGGTCTGCCACCCGATAATAGTTTTGAACAGCTTCTACTTTAGTCAAAAGGTTTTGTTGGGTTGATTCCATCTTCTCATGCACCCCCAATGCATGGGCTTGGAAAATCACCATATCCACTKCCATGTTCTCAATCAAGTTTATTTTATCCTGCAGTTGTTTGACCAACTCTTCMTGTTGAATGGCCAGTTCTCTACTTGCCTGTGAATTTTTATGCATTTCATCAAGACTGATTTTGAGTTGTTGGATTTCCTGTCTGTCACAGACTTTGATCTGCTCAAAACCTTTATTCATCTCATTTCTCACACTCTGTTCCACATTCTTTATGTGGTTTTGCAGTTGTTTCACCAATAGATCTTTTTTCTTCAGTTGTTCTATTATATTCCCAACTGAACATTGATTTGTTGTGGCAAAAGCTCCCAATGTGCCTGCCACTTCCATATTAAATTCCACCTCCTCTAAGGCCTGACCATCATATAGCACTCTGTGTCTTTTGAAAGTTGAACCCTCCCTTTGGTGCGTTTCTCTTTTTACCACAACCCTCCTCATCTTGTTGTAGAAGAAGTCAGAAGGGAGCATTTCTTCAACTGAAATAGGAGTGAGATCCTCTATAAAAATGACTTCGACATTCGGGTTCCCCCTACTGGATTGTAACGGTGTGACCAATTTGAGAGGGTTGCCTATCCCGGTGGATGGTTATTACCCTGCTTTGTTTGTAACCGATTTGTCTGGTGTGGACAGTGATTTATCTTCACCCTTTTTTATCAAAACTTCAGCTCGAGCTTTAGTTTGATCATCTGGTGGATTTTATGATGCAGTATTTGCTTTCTGTGTCATAACCTCTGTTTTCTCCAAATTTTCCTGAATCTTTCGTCCACTGGAACTTCTTGTTTCTAATTTCTAGGTTGTGACTTCCTGTGTGGCTGGAGATGTCGGGGCTCCTCCCTATAAGACTTTAGGCAGGCTATTTCTTTAGTGTCTTTGAAAATTATAGAACTTGCATAATTCTTTTGGAGCCAGAGTTCAGACTCGACTCAACACTTCCTGATAATATCTTGCTCTTCAGAATATCTCATCCTGTGGGGAGTCTTCATCCTCATATCTTTTTAGATTATAATGAGCCATGTGATTTCCCATGATCTTTTGGGGATTGTGTTTCTTGAATTCAATATTAACAAGCTTAATGTCTTCGAGGGCCGCGGCCTCTACCTTTGAGTGGCTGAAATCTAACAGTGAGAACACACCAATCTGCAAAGGAAAGGTGAGCCATACTTTTTTTTGCATTGCCTTTAGTTCTTTATTGATTCCCCCTAGCACAGTTTTATGTGCCACCTCTCTGCACACCAATCGATCTCGTAGAAACTTGGGCAAGGCATGCAGAGGGACGGAACATCCAAAAACCCTTATATAAGAGAAATGTTCTTCAATGTACCAATCTTTTATTTTTCCTAGGTTGGCCACTATCCTGTCGAAAATCTTGAGAGGTGGGCACCCGTATATAGAAATATCCATCAACACCACCACATAGTTACAGATTTTGTAGAAGAAATATTTTGCTTTATCCTACCACAACTTGGAGTGATAGAAGTGTATTGGTTCAACGTTGGTCAAATTCCAGCTCCATCCCATCAAAGGAAATGGCATCATGAAACAAACGACATCCATAATATAAGCAGACATGTAAAATGCGGCAAGTTTCCCTTTGGCTTTCAATGACCGATATTCTGTGATTTCCCTAACCAAATTGTTCGATAATATTTTGGCCCAATCGAAGGAGTACCCCTCTGCTACCATATGCATGATTGGCACCCATGATAATAGGAAATGAGCACAGATTTCCTTCCCAAAAAGCCGACATAACATCATGTGAGGCTCTAATGAGGCAACAACATATACGCCATGGGTGTCTACTCTAAATTTATCAGGGCATGAACACCAATCCTTGATCAATTCAGGTAAGTTCTTTCCATATTGAGCACATTCTCTTTTGTTGAAGTCCATTACGTAAGAGGCATTATAAATGAAATTGGGAACTGGAGATAATTGTTACATTACCTAGAAATGCTCTGGTTGGAAAGACCCAACTGCAACCTTTTGCGAATTGCAGATACTCCTGGTCGAGAGGTCTATATTCTCCAGCATCCAACCAATCATATCATTATAAGGCATGATCCTAGGCCGCATTGCTATTTTATGCAGCTCTGATTGAGCAACATATTTGTATCTCGTAGCCTGGGTTTCAGTCACTTCATTGCCTGAATCATCTAGGCAATTGATCAATTCGTATTCTAGAATATCGAATACCTGCGTCCAAGTTTTCACGGTGTCTATGGTTATGGGCGACGTGTCTGAGAAGACGGTTGTGTTTAGGTTTGAGATTTCACCAGACGCTTTAGCTATTTTTCGTGGAGCCATGATATCACGAGTTCATAACTCTGTTACATGTTACAGGAAATGCGCAAACTTCTTATCTTGCTCAAACTTTCTTTTCTGTGAAAACGTAAATGAAATTCAAACTTCAATATATTTTTCCTCTAAATGAGTTGAGTGACAAATAATTTACTCACAGTGCATTCACTTTCCTTAATGAAAAGATTTAGGCGGTGGTCGGAGATCTTATTTGAAATGATTGTCGTAGATCGATTATTAATTTCATTAATGTATGGTGGTTCGCGATTAGAAGTTTTGACAAATAACATTTGAATTTACCCGAGCTACGATTCAGCGAAAAATCAATCACAAGGTAATCCTTATTAATGCATTAGTTAATTGCATTTATCTTTCATTGTTTCTTTGGATTTTCAGACCTTGGGATTTTGGTAGTTGCTCGATACAGGATCCCCGAAACGCGAAATCGCAAAGTGATTAATTAATTTTAATCATGTTTTATCCAGTAAATAATTATTCTTATCTTCAAGTATTTCGGGGTTTCATGCTTCGTGATATTTGAGTGCAATGGATGGCAAATATCCGAACTTCGAAAGTGAGAAATTATTTAATTAATTATTAATCGAGATTAACTTGTTTAAAACGGGTTTAGCTCTTTGTTATCTATGTGCTTCGGGTGTCGGCAAAACAACTTTATGGATGTTTCGACAGGACACTACTCATAATGATGTGTCAAAGCTTAGGAAGGCATACGTGTATGATGACTAAGACCCTTTGAACACTTTTTGGATATCAGGATTTTGGAGTTGTTATATGGTGAAACGCCCAAAGCGCGAAACTCTGAAATCTGAAAATCTTAAGCAAGTCTCTAGAGGCTTGACCTTTTTAACATTCAGGCGGCTCCAAAATCTTTGGGAAATAGGGATCGGTCGATCGATGAGAGAGTTGGATCGACGGTGGACCTTGTATACTCGTTAAGTATAAAAGACAAAAATGATTAACTATTGAAGATTGATTTTGAGATGAAGTAAAAAGAAAACATGGTAGTGTTTCAGACTTATTATTTTAAAAGTGTTCCAACATGAATTATCTCCACGAGCCCCATATTGTCCCTTAATTATGCAAACTTTATCCTGGACAAAGGCTTTGTCAAAATATCTGCTACCTCCTCATATGTGGATATATATTGGAGTTTCACTTCTCCTTCCTGTAATTTATCATGAATAAAGTAGTATTTGATCTCAATATGTTTCAATCGGTCATGAAACACTGGGTGTTCTGATAGCCTCGTACAACTTTGATTGTCATAGTATATTACGGTCAAATTTGGTGCTTGATCAAATAATCCAAAAATTAACTTCCTCATTCATACTACTTCAATACATGTCTCACACGTTGTGATATATTCTGCTTCTGTCGTACTAAGTGCAACTGACTTATGTTTCTTGTTGGTCGATGATATCGTAGCAGAGCCCAAACTGAAACACATCCCTGAAGTACTCTTTCTGTCTTCTACACTCCCTGCCCAATCTAAATCTGTGAATCCATGAAGTTGTATATCATTGGATGAGGTGTATCTTAAACCATAGTTTAGCATCCCACAAATATATCTTAGAACATGCTTTGCAGCTATCCAGTGCTCATGTCTATGTTCCACCTAGAACTGGCTTAAAGTGTTTACAAAAAAAGCAAATAGTTGGTCGATTATTCACTAGATACATCAACGACCCAATCAATTATCGATATAGGGATGGGTCTATTGGATCAGAATATGAATCTCTTACTTTTCTTATATCTGTGGTCATAGGAGTGGCCATGGATTTGTAATCCATCATTCCAATTTTCTAAAGAATCTTCACTGCATATTGTCCTTGTCCAAGGAAGATTTCACCACGCTTATGCCATACTTCTAGTCCCAAGTAATAGTGCATGAGACCAAGATATTTCATATCGAACCTAGAAGCTAATTCCTTCTTACACTAGGTGATGAGAGACTTTGCACCTGTCAAGAATAAATTGTCGACATACAGAAGTAGAATCACAGGTGCATTGTTCATAACCTTGTAGTAGAGATTTGGATCTGCATGACTCTTAGAGAAACCAAGTCTTATTAACTATCAATTCTAGCATACCAAGCTCTTGGAGCTTGCTTGAGTCCATACAGGGATTTCTTTAATATGCAAACATGAGTGTCTCTAGAATGTACCTCAAAACCTTGAGGTTGTTCAATGTATACTTCTTCTTCAACTGCTCCATTGAGAAAAGTTGTCTTTACATCCATCTGATGTAGACTCCATCCCATGGAAGCAACAAGAGACCTAATGGCTCTAATAGAAGTATATTTGGCAACAGGAGAAAAGGTTTCGTCATAATCTTCTCCCTCCTAAGAGAACCCTCTAGCTATGAACCTTGCCTTGTATTTGTCCACGCTTCTATCTACCACATGTTTGATCTTATAGACCCATTTTGGAGTTACTATTGATTTTTACTTGGGTCTAGACACGATTTCCCACACGTCATTTTTCATGATAGACTGGTATTGTTCTTTCATGGATTCTTTCCACTGTTTCTTTTGATTTGCTTCTTCAAATGTGGTGGGTTCTTCATTTATAATTTTTGTCATACATGTTTCATAGTTGGAGAATCTTTTGGGCTTTTTTCTTTCTCTGAATGTGCCACTTGGAGCTTTGAGTCTTTTTGCTTCTTGTA
>SNQJ01S0098785.1:9625-25025 GCA_010110895.2 Picea sitchensis | reverse complement strand
AAAAGGGAATGTAATTATGGTGAGAGAATTTTCCAAATTTATTTATTTCTAGCATTTAAGGAATTGCATGATTAAATATTAGAAAAGAACATACCTCCACTTACCCAAAAAGTTGATGAACTATGCAATAGGAATGTGGCAGCTACTGCTGAAAAATCTGAAGTGGAAGCGGAAATGTGAGAGTTTCATGTGGCTGAAAATAATGCTGGCTAGTACTGAACAAAAGTGTTGAAACAAACTAGTGCAAAACCAATACGGAACGGGTACAAAACTGGTACCGAACTGGTGTAGAATAGAATCTGAAAATACTGAAAATGGAAAGAAACAATAACTGCAATGAGAACAACCTGATCAAAGTTATATCTAGCTAGATATCAAGCTCCAAGCTCTATAACTGAAAACCAACTGCAACTGGGCAAGCATCCAAAACCGACTGAGTTAGAGAAAAATTTCCATTTTGGAGCAAAACAAATTTCTGACTAACTCTTAACCTGTCCTCCTTTTATTTCTAAGAGGAATCAACCAAAATCATAAAATCTGCAACAACTTCAAAGCTCATACCTATGGTACAAATCTTTATTGTGTGAATAAATTTTGTTGAAGTCGAACACAAAAAGAAATCATTGGATTACCGACCATTAATGTATGTCGTTAACCAATACGAGAGGACCCACCATTAATTTCAATGGGCCTCAAGGTACCAATAGTACATCTTAATAGGTACAAATAAAGGTTTTGATGTCGAGTCCCCTGTAAGATCTATCAGTCAAGAGACATTAATGCATTCCCATGATTGTTAGCGAGGAAATCTGCCATTAAGGCATGCAGATTCCAAGGTACTAAATAGTCTCTAGCTTCAACTCCAGATAAGTTGTTGATGTCTATGGAGTGAGTGTAAATTCTAACCTTGTACAATATCTACTGCAAACTGATATTCAAAAAAGAACAGAAAAGATACAATGGCAAATACAAACATTACACAGAGATTTTTCACCTGGAAACCCAAACCGAGAAAACCAACATATATTATATTCATACATTGTGTTACATTATTTACAATACAATATACATATAGGAGTCAGCGGCATCCAAAACCCTAACCCAATGATCCGGATTAGTCCAAAACCCTAATTCCTTAACCGAAAATAGAAAACCATCGGCAAAAAAAACATGTGCCGAAAAACCACCTAATATCATGTGGTCCCGGAAATATGTCGGCCCGGCGAAAATATGTCGGCCTGAAAAAAAAAATTCGGGGGTGCTGCCCCCGAACCCCTGCACGAGGGGCTCCACCCCCCTGCACCCCCCCTCTAACCCCCCTGCGCGCCCGACGCAGGCGCTCAGACACAACTACTCGTGCAAAGAATATTACACATACCCAACAGTGAGACTTGTTGGAAGGTGGACCTTAATGTATCCCACATCATCCAACATGAGTGCAAAAAATTTGCAGAAAATGATTTGGTGGAACAATGAACACTTACTAGTGGATTTTTCGATCCCTAGTTAGTTTATGCTCATTGCTTTTTCACATTTCAAGAGTCTGAAAAATGGCTAAAAGAAGACTCAAGTATGAGGCAAAAGGTGAATGAAAATCAAGCAAAATGTATGTGATTCAGAAAGGGTAGTCATGCGGAAAATCATGATGTATAAGGAAATTGAAATACTAAATTTCAACATGGATGAGTCTAAAGGAGGGTGGTAAGGAAGCATATCAGGATGCAATTGATTTTTTGAAAGATTGGTTATAGAAGCAAATGTCGTGACATGCACAAAGGAAAACTCGACCCCTTCAAGTCTTTAACAAAACATCTTTCTGAAAAGTTTTTGTGATTCGTGAAGTCACTTCTAAATGCAATTTGAATGTTTTTGACCCTGAAAAAAAAAGTTCACAATTTCCTGCGACAAACTTGTGAGAATATTGATAAACATAAAGTGCAAGAAATATTTGCTTAGCAAATCAAGTCAAAGAAAATGAATGCAATGTATTTTATACTTGACAATGGTAACTCCTCTTAAGCAGTATTTGTCGTCAAAACCTATTTCTGAATGACTTGCGAAAACAAGTTAGCGTAAGCATGAAATTTATGGTTTTGACAGGATTTGTAAGTCCATTCGCAATTTTTTAAATTTGTTTTAATTGTTTTTGATTTATTTTATTTTATTTTTTAAGTTTTGTTTTTATTTACAAAAACCCTCTTTCTAAAACAATATTCAAACCTCCATGCAAACTGGTATCCACTTTGCATTTAGTTTGAGTAATGACTGGGCATTCCACTTGGCATAGACGTTTCTTGCAAATCCATTATTTCCTGAAATCTGTCTTTTACAAGTTCAAAAAAACACAAACTGCTCTCAAACCAAGCATAATTTTGGCTAACTATTCGTGTGTCAATTAAATAAGACCCTTCTACATGAAACACATGTGGCCGATTTTCAAAATTTTTCTCTGTTTTCTCAAAAATTGAACCCGAAGTTGACTGTCTGCGAGTGGATGTTAACTGACAAAAATATTGGACCAACGAGCAAGATCGTGCTGCCAAGTATGAGAGCATGGCAGATAACCGTGAGTAGATAATAATCAACCCAACCAATCACGTGAAACCTTAGCTTATTCGCTTAATAGTCGAGTGTTCAAACCTCCTTATTCTACGATCCGCATCGAGATCTCAGTTTGGGTAATTAATTGGATGTTGTTTTTTCCCGTGCGAATTCAACTGCTCAAAATGTAAATTAATGAAATAAAAGAAAAAACAAAATTGATCTATCCTTGTACTTACTTGAAAGTAATGTTCAATGAGGCTTTTGTATGCGTTATTTACATCCTCAGTCATCTCACTTGATACCTCTTCTTTGTTCTCTTGCTCGAATAGTTCTTCCCCATCAGATGCGCATGATTCTTCAAATGTCAATTCATCTTTCTCTTTAGGAGGAGAATTTAAATCTTTGATTGCTGTCAAGCTCTCATCTTCTTGAGAAGATGAGATCCTGACTTTTGCTAGTATTTGAGTGAGCTGTTCAAAGCTTACATTCATTCTAAAATCATTTTACAAAAATAAAAATAAAATTCTAGAAAACAAAATGAAAAACGAGTATAAAACAAACTAGTACAAAACTAGTGAAAAACAAGTACAAAACTAAAGATGAACAAACCTACAAAATCAAAGTAAACTAGTACAAAAGAAAAACTAATTCGCAATCCAATCTCTACACTACAAAAATGTAAAATGCAAAAGCATAGTAAAAACAAACTTGCAAGAAAAATAATTACAAAATCAAACAAATTTGCAAAATAAAACATGCTTGGATTTGGATATGGACCCACTAAAGTGGAAGCGTAGGTTCTTACCTTTTGTCTTACAACACTGTCCTCCCCCAAGCTATTCACACAATAAATTTCAAACAACTAGAAATAAAATTCCTAAACTATAACCCTTTTAACACCTCCCCGACAACGACGCCAAAATGTCGAGCTAATTATATGATATTGATTTCGACATAAAATTGTCAACCCGGGGTTCGTAAACTTAGAGATGTAAGCATAGTATATGTAGGGCTAAAGCAATCTATTCTACTTTAACATTCGAAAGGAAACACTTTGACTAAAACTAAATCTAAAATCTAAAAAGTATGAAATTGCATCAAAGGAAATTAATCTAATAAACCTTGCAACTGAAACTATCTCTAACTATGAAATAAATTGAAATTGAATTTAACTTATTAAAACAATTGAAATTGAATCTAACTACGAAAATATGAAAGCCAAAATTAATCTATCAAAACATGGAATTGCATAAATCAAATCTAATAAAAGCATTGAAAATTACAAATAACAAAAGGCAAAATGAAAAGCATGTGAGCTCACATGAGAAACTAAATTAACAAATCAAAACATGAAGAAATCTAACTCTTTATTCCAAAAGTATGAATCCAATTACAAAATGATGAGATCCAAATATGACTCTCAAAATGACAAACTATTTCATTGTTTCTCTATTTCTAGAGAGAGGCCTCCTCCCAAATGAGGAGAGGGCCCTCGTATTTATACATGAATGAGGATAACAAACTCATAATTACAGATCCATTTTTCTCTCAACCTATCCCTTCAAATCCTCCACAAATATCTTAGATAAGATATTCTATACATGATCTTCTCCTTGAAGTTAGATTGAATGATTATCTCCAAATCAAAGCTTGAAGATGAAATTCGAATTTGAAGCTAGGTGGTGATCTTTGACCTTGTGAAAATCTTCAAATATGCTTGTAGTCATCACAAAACTCATCCAACTTTGAGATATAATGAAAATATGTTAATTTTCTAATATTTAATCACAAATTCTATTAAAAATACTTGAAAATAAATAATTTGGAAAAGGGAAATATAAACCCATATGTATTATGAAAGTAGTGGAGATTAATGGTTTTATGGAAGGATAAGATAAGAATGAGGTGATAAATGGTGTATGATCAAGGAATAAAAGGTGTTTTTATGCGGCCCAACACATATGTCTCCCAAGGTGTTATGAATGTTGTCTTTGTTCTGCATCCTTATGCAACCAATACTTGATTTTACCTAGAAAAACTATCTATATTAGACATACAAGCCGACCCAGTGACTTGTTGGAGAAGAAATTCCATGTTAGTCAAAGGATAATTATCCTTCACACTTAATTTATTAATATCCCTAAAATCCACACACATTTTAATCTCCCCATTCTTCTTTCTCATGACCACCGGATTTGAGATCCAGTCTGAATGTTTAATAGGATATATTATTATTAATTTGTTCAACTTTTCCAATTCAATCTTAACCAATGGTTTCAATTTGGGGTTCATTGTCCTTGTTTTTTTCTTGACATGATTTGCTCCCTCTCTTAACAGGATGATGTGGTGAAACATTGCTTTATCATATGCCTTTAGATCATCATAACTCCATGCAAAAACATCTAGATACTCTTTAAAGAGTGCGATGTATTGGTCAACTTCATCGGTAGTACATTCAACTCCCATGTTGATGTACTTTGGGACACTATCAGTCCCAATATTGATTTTTCTCGTTTCTTGAACTTTTCGGAGCGATACTTCTTCCAGAATATTTTTGGCATGATCATCTCTTGTAAAAAGAGATTCAGACTAAACATAATTCTTGGGAACAACAATAATATCATTATATTAATTTTCATTATCATTTACTAAAACATTTTCTAGGTCTTCATCATTTTCAAAAAGTTGCAAAATACTTCTGATTGTCAGGTACAAAAGGTCAGAATGCTCTTTTTACCTGAAATGACATATTACTGTTGTTATCGAGCTAATTGTTAAGTGTGGACACAAATCAATCCCCCTAGCTTCACTATGAAAATAGAACAAAACAAGACATTATACTATTCTTTCCTTAGTTTTCAATTATCAAATGAGAAATGGATCTAGAACATACCTTTTAAATATCGAAGATCCGACTTCGTCAATGCAATCCAAACTCCGTCGTAAGGCTTATGGAGAAATATATGCGAAGGAACACAAGCCAACAAAGACAAGAATAACAAAGCTTACTTGATATGAAACTATGTATGTGATCAAGGAATCATACAATATGGACAAATAACATTCATATAGGAAAGAAAAGTATATCTGTATTAAATAATAGAAAGAGAGATTACAACCAAAGCCTTGATGTCATAAGGTCCCTTCCAACTATCCCTCATTTCCCACACACTTCTTCTCCAAGGATTCTCAGAGTATGGATTTGAAAATCACTCACAATCTATCTTGACAAAGAAAAGCTCAAAGCCAACATACAAGCTCCAAAAACTCCAAGCTACAAAACTCAATAACTCAATCAAGCTAACTTTCTCCATGAGAGATCCTCTCTTTTTATAAGTTGAAGAGGATAAGGTGAGGAGGTTAGGATTATCCCACTAAATTAGAAAAGTGACTAATATCCAAACCAATCAGAGGCCACCTCACCATAGAAGCTTCTCCTTCTAGAAGCATCGAGAATATGCTCGTTTTTCCCATGTACGAAAATTGTTGCACCCTAGCTATAGGGAAGCTTGTAGAGACATCACAGTCCAGATTTAGAGAAGAGGGTGACAATCAAGCATTTTCGCACCCTATGTATAGTTCATCCTACGACGATCTTCCTTAATAAGGTTTTTACAAAGGAAAATGTGATTTCATTTCTCAGGAAAAGTTCTTCTCCCTTTTGTCTTCAGGAACTCAAGCCATTGATCCTTCTAAAGACAAAGGATAGGTTTACATCATTAATGGTCATAGGGATGATGAAAATAATTTGTAACAATGTGGATATCATCTGGATTCTATAGTGAAGCCGCTAATGCTAATGAATCTACTTTCTGATTTTTTGTCCCTTTGAATAAAATAAATATTAAAAGAACAAAATGATTCCATCACTTCACTTACCCTTTTGAAATATAATTTAAGTCTTTCCTTTTTAATATTATATTTGTGAGTGAATTTATTTATCACCAACTCGGAGTCACCAGTCACAATCATATGTTCAATCTTCATTTCTCATGCAAGGATCAATCCTTGAATCAAATCTTCATATTCTGCTTCATTGTTTGTGCAAGAAAACTCTAATTTGATGGCATATGGATGCACAATTTTTTCTGGGATTTTAAGGACAATTCCAACTCCATTCCTTGAATTTGAACAAGCTCCATCAAATGACATCGTCCAATAGTAGGAAAAATTATTGTCTTGATTTTATACATCTTCAATCTGATCCAAATCCAGGATGGCATAATTGCTAATGCCAACGTCTATATAGTCTTCCATTAGTTCGTTATCCTTCTTTTTAAAAGAAAATGATTTCCTGGGTTCACGAGGAACCTTGAGCATTGCTCTGTCTTTATCTGGAAACATCATGCAACTTATTTCATTCATTATATAGCCTCTGATCATAGATGACCAATCCCTCCTAAGGACAACTCCATATGCAGGAGGAAGGTCCACCACAACAATATTGATAACTATAATAATACGAGGAGTAGCAATAATCCAGGCATATAAATCTTTAATTTCTCCATAAGTTGGTACTTTCCTAGAATCAATAGCATAAATAATTTCACTTGTATCATAATATTTAGTGCAACTCATACCCAATGCCTCCATCACTTCCAAGGGCACGGTATTATTTGTCGCACCAGTATCAACTAAACAATTATGGAGAGAAACATCATGGTTTTCTATTGAAATATAAAAAGGTGTAACTTTTCCTCTCAACTTGATTGCCGATGTGTTTTGGATTTGTTTTGGGCTTGTGGAAACTACTTCAATTCTTCTAGTTGCCTCGTCTAACAATTTAAAAATATTCTCCTTTTGTTGGGGAATCTTCACCACTTCTGTGAAAGGTAGAGTAATCCTCAACTTACTCAGCTCATCAATGAAATTATATTTCATTTGGGGGGGTTTCGATACTTGGTGATTCTTTTAACCTTTAGTGTTACTCATCACATTTTTATTTGTCTCTTTCTCATTCCCCTTTTCTTTATTTTTCTCTTTGTCTTTTTCAGAGTAATCTTTACTTTTGGACTTATTTACAAATGCTCGTGTTTGAGCTACATTCTCTTGCGAGTCAAGATCATCGTCGTCTTCTTTGAATATATACATGGACATCTCGCATCCGTCCTTCTGCATAGGTTCAAAATTTTCCTCTGGTAAATAATCATTCTCTTGTTCAACTATTTGTTCATTATATAGCTCATCAAGAACCACTGCATTCAAAACTGGTTGTCTTGGTACCCTTTGCCTTTTTTTATTATCAACATTTTCAAACCTCACATTCTTCTCCTAAGGAGGATTCCTTCTTTGTTCTTGGATCGACATCCTTGGATTGGGCACATAATTGTCATTCCTTCTTAGTTTGGTTATTTTATTTTTCATTTTCCTGATTGTTCTATTCATCTGTGTGATCTCAATCCTTTGCTTAATTTCTTGAGATGCAATGGGATCTTTCTTCACATATTGTATAGTTCCTTTGAAAAATCCTCCACCAGTGGCCTGATTTTGAATTGGTCGGGGTTTTTACTCTTCATTTATTCTCGAACTAGAGGCTCCTTGATCATCAATATTCAGACTACCCATCTGTCTCTATACTTTTCCAAGGATGATATCAGGGTGAGCACCCATTTCAATCACGATTTTCCTCCATTTTTGTAGCCTTAATCATTTATTCCTCTAAGTTATCCATTTGGAATGTTCTGATAGAAAATTTTACATTTGGAGGCATCACGTTCTTATAACAACCAAGTATCACTGGGTCATTTGGCCTCTTATCTTTAGGAATCTTGTTTAGTGTCTTATTGAATCTGATATTGAAATATTGTATTCTCGCATCCTTCTTTAAACAAATCTGAGTGAAATTAGTGAGAAGAGTGTGATATGCAATTGGGGGAGAGAACATGGTCAAGAACATGTTCTCGAGATCATCAAATGAACCAATTGATATGGTGGGAAATGTTGTATACCATTCATAGGCTTGGCCTGATAAGGTTTGGAGAAACAACCTTAGCATCACATAATCGTGCTCAACAAGATGAAATCACAAACATCTAGAAACAAGTAAACATGTATTTTAGCATCGATTGTTCCATATTAAGAAAATGTCTTGAAAGTGCCCTTGGGAAGAACATGAAGCTCATGGTGTTCACCCCATATATCAAGGAGAGAATCCCTCATTCTTATGGGGTTTTTGAATCTCCTCATTCCATCATTTATGTCTTATTCATTCCTTCTTTCCTCCTGTCTTTCTTCATGTGGTCCTTCACGTATTTCTTCACGTGGTCCTCCATGTATTTCTTCATTTCTTTCCGCCATTTCTAGAAGATTATCCTTTTCGTCAAGAATAATTTCTTCACTTTTTGAAGTATGTAACTGCTTTATTTTACTTCTAGTGATGGTTCCTTCATATTTATCCAATTTCAATTATTCCCTTGTTCTTGTTCTCTTTGTTCTTGTCTCTCGTTTCTTCGATCTTGTCTTTCATCTCTTCTTTGTCTTCAAAGAATTTCTCTTTCTTCTTCTTGAACCAGTGTTTTCCAAGACCTTTCTAATTCTTCCCTGGTTTTAACTGTTGTTATTACAATATTATATAGTTGATGCAAAATGCTTCATTGATTATTTAATCCAATTTTTAACTAGGACTGATTATCTTGCGGTAAATTCATGTACTTCAAGGATGTTCAACCATATTTCAAATGTTTCAGTTAGCTCCCTGGTATGGTCACCAAAAATGTTGATGCTTTAATCCATTAAGAACCGAAATGGAAACCTTAGGAGGATATGAATCCTCCCACATTTGTAAAGAGGTGGTAATCCTCTTTGACTTATGATATTCTTTAATATTATATATCAAGAGATAATATAGGACCTTTAGAAAGTCCACTCTTTATGCTCAAAGAAAGATAAAAATGCTAAAAAATAAAATCTTTATTTTTTTAGAATTCCTGTGAAAGGACCAAGAATCTCAAACATCACACATTTGAAAATATAAATACAATTTCCTCACATCTATCATAGTGAAAAACAAGATTTATGATTGCACATAAAGATAAAAGAAGATGGTCCAGACACATAAGAGAACTTTGATAGAGTGAACACATGTATAGCTCAAAATAATATAATGATAGACCAATTTCAAATATTCTATACTCAAGACTCAGAGTTATAAAACACCTTCAAAAGTGATTCTGACTTAGTTCTCTTAGGATTTCCAAAAAAATAATAAAGTTTGTTACAATGTTCTAAAATTTAAAATGCATTTGTCTAGAGAACTGGGATTGAGGCTCCTGTGGACCAGAAAAGTAAATATAAAAAGGAAATAAACTATAGAGAGAAGAAGGTGGGAAGATGCAGAACAACAAGACCTAAAAGGAAGACAAAATGAATTTATCAAATTTCGGTTAAACCTTTCTATTCAAAGAAGCATAATAACTAGATGAAAAAATGATAAGGAAAGAAGAATATAATCAATATAGACTTACTGTGATGGTATCTCTCCCTCTTTCACTTTTTTTTTCTCCTTTTATTCTCCTCGTTGACAGTTACCAGAACTGTACCAAATGTTGTTTCTTGACCTTATTTTGTTAACTTGTCAATTGTTGTTTTAAACCAATCTTCAATGTAATTCTTCATGGGCACAACATTTATCTCATGTCTAATTTTGATATTAAATACTTCCCCTTATAAATATCTTAGGTCATGAGAAATACCTTGAATCAATTCTTCAATATCTTGATTTTTCATAGAATAATCAATAAGCCAATTATTGATTTATTCTTGACCATACTCAATTATACTATTAAATTTCTCAGCTGATAGTCCCATCTATATTTCCACGTGTTCATAAAACTATTGCTTTGTCATAAACATTAAGTTAAATATTAATTTAGGGCCTTGAACTTCTCCAGTGCTACCTGTTAGGACTCTGTAAATTCTGTCCGACTAAATAGACAAACGATAGAGGTAACTGTTTCAACCAGCTTTAGAGCTGAGGCACTATCCTGCTCAACTCAAAGAGGTCTCTCTCATGTCACTTGATATATCTATGGCAATCGATGGCTAGATTTGGTTTGTTTTTTTGGGGGGGGCATTTATAAAATTGTTGAAGAAAGGAGGACAACATTTGGGCTATGGAGTCAGGAATGAAGAATGAATTTTCAAACCCTGAAAACTATCACGAGGAAAAGGCTAAATGAGGTAGTGAGTCTGAGTTTATATTAGAAAATTTGGATGGTATCAGAGGAAAAAAGAAACACAAAACTACATCAGAGCATTATAGTAATGAATTCTGAATCGGTTTGGAAGATATAAACACAGTCTGAATTGCTAAGACAAGAGCATTAAATAATGAATTCCGGGCCTCTAATTTCTCAATTTAGACAGAGGAAAAGTGAAAATGAAATAAAGGATAACAGGAATCACATACTATATGAGAAAACGAGACTCATAACACCACCAATTAGAATCTTTTCGTAAACATTTCAAAATCTGCTTTTGCATTTATATATTCATTCAAGCCCCAAAAGTTTCAAAGTTCTTCTTGCACAGAGGGCAGGCTCCCCTTTTCTCCATAGTTTCATATCTTCGAGAAAAAACATATATAGAGGATTTTCTCATGGAATTTAAAACGTTCTGACTTCCTCATAGTGCTACAAATAGAGACAAGTTACAAAAGGGATAGCAGTTATCCTATTTTAAAGGAACCATTAGTAACAGGTCTATCATATCAGGACCTCCTTTTCTTAGATTGCCATCTGTCCAAAACATTATGAAACGTGCCTAAATTTTTCTGAGGATTTACCTCATCTTGGTGATTTCCTCCTCCAAGTTTCCCAACCAAGTGAGATTTTCTCCAACGCTTTCTATCATCTCAGTTATGATCTATGTCTTTCACCTTTTTCTCCTCTTCTTCTTTGTTGCTGGTTTGTAGGGGTTGTCCACGTGTTCATTTATGATGAGATCCCTCATAACAAGGTTTAATATGGCCCCTGACTTTGTCTCAGTTGTGGGTTCGGTATGAAATTTAGTTTCCAGTATCTGCATGACCCATTTTTCTTTATTACTTGTTGGTAATCTTGGCACATTAGTTGAGAACCAAGTCACTCCAGAAACCGCCTGATGAGTGTTATCCATACCTTTCAAACTTTGTAGAGAACATGATTTTTCCACCTCTTGAACTTAGAGGACTCAAGAAATCATCACAAGTCAAGATTGTTTTACTTATCCATAAGATGGCAATTTCCCAGAGTAGGATAAAGAGATTAATAGTCTTTTCATTTTAATCATGAATTCCTGACATAGTACATTGGTGAGCCACGCTTCACTAATGTATTTCAAATGATGAGCTCTGAATTAGTTATGTGACGACGTCCTTTTGGTACGTCACCCAGGGAAGTACCTAGACCAATGATATGAGGTGATATTGACTAATTGCCATCCTTCCCACGAGTTATTGATGTGACATTTTAAACCAAGTGACATCAGGGCCGTGGGAGAAATAGTTTCAGGTAATCCGTTGTCCGCCCTGATACATGTGTGAGGGCACCACACGTTCCCCATCAAAACCACAATGGTTTTCCCTGACCTGCCATTGATCGGTTAACTCTCATGCTACTTCACTGCCCGATATGGGTTTCAACCATTGATTTGCATTGTTGTGAGATCAACGACTTCTAGGATTTCCTCCCTTCACGCTCCCGCTATATTCATCCCTATCCTCTAGATGTAGCCTGTTCTTCCAAATCATGTAGTATATCTTCACTACTTTAGCCCTCTAAAATTTATAGCCCATACTGAATTTTTATGGTGACAACATAGGCTCCTATTGGGGATTCTATCCTCCTAGTGAGGTAGAAAAGAACTTGTAGACCCAGTGCATGACCCATGGGCTGCTCCCAAAACATGTGTGTGTGTACTTTGCTCTATCCTGTCACCAGTGTCTGCCAAAAAACAAGATTTGTACACTGCTTCCAACTGGATGCTAGACATTTGAGCATATTATTGAAGACTGACTGTATCTAGTAATAGAAAACTCAAACTGAAAAATGCTTGATTGACAAGCTTATTTGCACACTCCTACCTACTCTAACTACTACAATGAACTGCCAATCAAGTGAAATCAAAATGCCAATGAAACCATGCAAGCATTTTATCCACTGTTTGTTTACTTAGCACAAGCTTGCTCCAAATCCTACTTACTGATGATTGATTCTAAAATTCATCCATCAATCCAAATCTCAATAAATAAAAAACATTTGGACTATTCATTTCCTCCAACATAACTGCAAATGGATCCTCTAAAATATGCACAAAACAATGATCATATTTCACCCCGTCCACTGCACTCTTGTTTTCATTTGATTTAACATGTTGATTGACACCAAGAGGCTGAAAACTCTGTTGAGACTGTGGAAATAACAATCTTCTGAATCAGAAGATAGTGTTGGCTGAAATGAAACCTCTGGTGGAAAGAAATCCATGTATAATAATGATGTTGATTTACTATCATTTTTATTTCCAAGTTGGTAGTTGAGCATAGGTTGCAAATATGAATTGAGATAACCTTCTATGCAATCAACAACATGGTCATTAAATGTATGATAAGGTTGTTGGTCTTCCTCACTGATAAAATTTTTCTCATGTAAAACAGTTCCACTATGAATGCAATCAGAATTCTTTACTTCCTCTGTTATCTCATGATTTGATTTCAACAATTCAAAGGAAGAAAAACATAATGGAAGATAGTTTTCATTTGTAAGTCGACTGCTTTCTTCATATTTAACATCATGCCTAGAGGATTTATGATTTGAAACATTATAGACATTTTGTTTCAACAGTTCGAAAGAGGAAAAACACAATGGCAAGGTTCTTTCACCTGATTCAAAACCTTCTTCATTTTCTTCACTGTTGTCATAGGCACATTTTTCAATTTCTTTGGATTGTTGTACACACTTATTTTCAGATTTGTCTTCAACCAATGGCTGCAATTTCTTGTCAACTTTTTTCAGTGAATCAGTGAGATTTGGCATCAACACACATTCCTTTGATTCAATGATTATCTTAGGATTTTATTTCAACAATTTGAAAAAAGAAAAACATAAAGGTAAAGAATTCCCTCCAGATGATTCAACACTTTCTTCTTTGTAACTGTGATATGTAGGCTGATTGCTCTCATTACATTGCTGCAACAGAACATTTTCTAATAGAGAACATGCAGTTGGTTGTTCTAGGGAGTCAACATCATAATCATCATCGTATTCATCATATATAGGCAAATCAACAACACATGCAATGTCATCTAACAAGAACAAACTTAGAACATCAACATGTTCTTCAACAAACTAATTTGCAAATTCATCTTCTTGACTATCTACAAATGAATACATAAAACAATCATCCCCCTTCTTATCATGGGATGGATCAAAAGTTAAATCAACACCTCCTCCTTCAACAAGTGGAATATAATTTTTTGCAAAATCATTAGCATTGGAAACTTCAAGAGGACCTATGATATTGTCAATTCTATATTCAAGATTCCAATCAACTATTTTCTGTTCATATTCACTTTCAAGTTATTGAGCATTCAACCCCTCATTTTGGATTTGTTTACATGATTGGATGTTGTGTTGAATGTCCTGAGCATCATCAAAGATTTGTTGTAAGGACTTAGGTCTTCCTTCCATCAGGAGGAAAGAAAAATATGGATGGAGAGTAGTTGCATAATTTAGCATGGCAACAGCTTCAGTGGGTTGAATTTCTTTGGAAAAATTGTAATAGATACTGGAAAACCTTCTACCGAATAGTTTCATTTCTCTGCTTTTTTAAGGCATAGAACTCTACAAGTTGTAGATCCAAAGATTTCTTCCTACCCCAAAACTTTAAAAAGACATCCATTAATTCCTCCCATGAGCTAATTTTCTCTGGATGCAAATGTTTAAACTAGTCTTTGGTGTCTCCTTTCAAGGATTGAGAGAAGGCCCTCATAAAAACATCATCATGGTCAATCTCAAACAAATCTATAAAATGCTCAAACCCCTGGATGTGTTTTTTAGCTGAGATTTTATCAGGTTCCCCATCAAACACAGGAAGGTACTCATAGTGTTTTGGAGGAAAATCATGAAGGATGTGGGATAACTTTAAGGGTCTATATCTATGCTGAGTCTTGGAGGGTGTTGGATCAAGTGCAGGAGATGAAATATAAACCCTAGTTTCATGAGGCTCATCAACTTGGTTATGGTCATCACATGGCCCAAATGGAAAAGTTTTATCAAAATCAGTGATACAGTGAGGATATTCATGTACAAATTTAAGAGGAGGATATACAATTGCAAGATTCTCATGATCATCATTAGAATGTAGCAGGTAAATAAAAATTTGTTTGGCATTTTCAAGGAAGGAGCAGAGGCAACTTATAACAAACAATAAAATGCCTTGGAAAAAATTCAATTTTAAGTACTTGTTTTCTTCCATAATATCTTTTCATACTTCTGTCAATGGATCTCATCTTCCAGTGGAGTCTCTAAATTAAATTCGAAGCTTGAGTGGAGTCACCAATAATGTTTTGGAAGCTAGATTCTGCATTGAGAATGGAGTCTCCATTGAAGATTTAAATTTCTAGATTCTTCTACCAGTGGAATCATCTTCGAATTGATTTTTGATGTCTGGAGTCGCCAGAGCAGGAATAAAACCAATATGTTCCTAAGTGCCTGCTACTCTCAGGCCTTAGAACTCAATCATGTCGTTCTTTTCTAGGGAAAAATTTTCAATTTCATCTTCGACAACGATGCCAAAATGTTAGCACTCTATAAATTATGTCCGCCTGAATAGACAAATGACCGAGGTAACTGTTTCAACCAGATTTAGAGCTGAGGCACTA
>SNQJ01S0098784.1:37990-53116 GCA_010110895.2 Picea sitchensis | reverse complement strand
AAATAAGAACCGTAGGAATAAGCCATGTGTCGAGATGCCAGCTTATTCAGAGTTCGTCGTTCAAGAGAATTGGAGTATGCTGGTGTGGAATCTCCCAAAGACCGAAGCTCCGAAGTCCCAAAGTCTGTAGTCAATTTGGACCATTCATCGAAAGAAACGTGTATCAGAAGATTAGCTTGTTTAGGTTTTCATCATTTAGGATAATTGGAGTGTGCTAGTGTGGAATCTCCCGAAGCCTGAAACTCTGAAATCCTGAAGTCCGTAGTCAACCCAGACCATTCGTTGAAATAAACGTGTGTCAAAAGATCATCTTGTTTGGGAGTTAGACATTCAGGAGAATTGGAGTGATATAGTGTGGAATATCTCGAAGCCCAAAGATTTGATGTCCCGAAGTCCGGAGTTAATCCAGACCGTTCATCAAAAAGAAACGTGTGTCGAAAAATCATCATGTTCGAAAGTTCCACATTTGGGAGAATTGGAGAGTGCTAGTGTGGAATCTCTCGAAGCCTGAAGCTCCGAAGTATGGAAGTATGGAATTAATACCGATCATTCATAAAAAATATATGTGTGTTAGAAGATTATTTTGTTCGGGAGTTCGACGTTCGAGAGAATTGGAGTGAGCAAGTGTAAAAACCACCGAAGCTCGA
The DNA here is from genome assembly GCA_010110895.2 of Picea sitchensis. NCBI lineage: Eukaryota > Viridiplantae > Streptophyta > Pinopsida > Pinales > Pinaceae > Picea > Picea sitchensis. The sequence continues at coordinate 52,469 of SNQJ01S0098784.1, read as the reverse complement.
AGTCTTGAAGCAAAAGAGTAGAAGTGGCGTGGCATGATGATGTCACCAGTAGTTATTTGGACATCTCCTAGACATGCCACATGCCACCACTTTATTTCTTGACAGTTGAACTGTGGACCCTGGAAATTAAGGAAGTTCAGGAGTTCGACGTTTGAGATAATTGGGGTGTGCAAGTGTAAAAACTGTCGAAGCCTGAAGTTATGAAGTGATGTGTCTTGTTGACATCACTCGAAGTAACATGGAAACATGGGATGTGTGCCACATGTGAGTGAGTTAAGAAACTTTGGAAGATTTAAATGATAGTTATAATGTGACATGTGTCACCCATCTAATTGGGCCACCTGTCTGCTTCTAATGTTTCACCATGTGGCCCTCCTCTCAAGCATGGATGGTGGGTGCTCTTGATGGTCACAGTGGATGCATGGCGCTGTATCATGAATTTCGGAGACTTGACACTCTGGAAGAAAATATTTTTGATGGAATGGGAGGAAGAAACCCCTAAAGTTCATTAGCGTCGAAGTTACATGATGCGATGACGCCACCAGGGGTGACATGGAAGTATTCGAAGATTCATAGTTTGGGAGTTCTGGGTGTGCAGATGCAAAATCCTATGAATTCTCGAAGAAACAAAGCTCTGAAGTCCCGGAGCCCTGAATCCCCGAAGTCAGAGTTCCGTAGTAAATATTAGTTGTTGGATGCTGGGAAGAAGTGGACCATTGATCCACTCTACTTCACGAGTTCGCCAATTTGGCACTCCGAAATATTTTTTGTGATGTGATTTGGATACCGCCGAATCCCAGAGTTCCAAAGCTCATATCCATTGTAGATCTGAGAAAGGAATGTGGACCGTGAATCCACTGTTCTTTTTACATTCGACAGTTCATTGTTCTGTGATGTTTGTGAGTTGTGGGAATGGAAACCTCTGAAGCTCTAGAACCCTGAAGTTTCAAGGCTTCGGATAATCACCCAAATCATTAGCACTAGGTCACATTCGTGGTCACATGCAAACCAAGGGATGAAGAAAAAGGGGCTAGCGCACAAAAATTGTTGCAAAATAGAGATGGGATTAGAGATAGAATCTTGAGAGGTTCTTGATCGACCAAGAACTGCAGAAAATGGATTCTGATATTTTTTTGTTGAACCAGATTGTTTAAGTTATTTGGGAAAATTATTAAGTCAAGTAATCTAACAAATTTTCGTTGACTACACATTTTGCAGAGTTAACAATAGTCAGAACCGAACCAAATTGTTCCATAGTGTAGAGAAATGGAGGAGGCACATGATGCTTACACTCAGGAGGATGAAGTAAGAGGAATCTATTTCCATTTGGGAGTTGAAGGATCGAACTCCAATGATCATGGAGAAGAAATAGATATAGACGTGGGCATGATGAAAATCATTAAAAATTTGCAAACAAATGTTGAAATTCATTGGGTAGATAATGAAAGGCTTAAGAGAGTCAAGGAGTAATAGGAAGAATTCAACATGAAGTTGATGCATAGCCTGGAAATAATAGAAAAGAAATTGGATAAGGAGAGTGGCTCAAGAAAATAAGGAAGTCACGAGTCTCCTGATGAGAAAACAAGAACACGAAGTGTTAGCAGACATCACTGTCACTCCACGAGGCATTCCAATAAGAGAGCAGACAACAACTCAAGTCCATCCCCTTCCAGGAAGCATAAGAGGTCTGGGGTGGATGAGCTACAAGGGGAAATAAGCAAGATCAAACCTCCTACTTTTGATGGAGAGCCAAAGAAAGATGAAGATGTTGAGGCATGGTTGTTGGGCATGAGGGAATATTTCCAACTGCATAATTACTCTTTTCATGCATAAGGAAGAATTTCCATCTATAATCTAAAAGGAAAGGTGTCTATATGGTGGGATCATCTTGTGCAAGTGCATCACGTCGGGAGAAGAATGTTACATGGAGGGAATTCAAGAGGCATTTTGAAAAGAGGTACTTAACTAAGAGGTATTATGACAAGAAAATGAAAGAGTTATTTGAACTCAAGATAGGAAGTATGTACATTGATGAGTATGAAAGAATATTCTTTGAGTTTTTGAAGTATGTCCCCTTCATCAAGGATGAGACAGTTAAGATTCAAAATTATCTGAGTGGGATGCCATCTTTCATCAGTGACGATATCTAGTATGATGATCCCAAAACATCGGAGGAGAACATAAGGCGAGCTAAGTTCCTCATGATCAAAAAAAAGGAAAGACTACTTTCCAAAAATATTGGGAAGATAGGAGGAAGTATAAGAGGGAGCAAAGGAAGAAGGGGAAAAAGACACCATTTTTCAGAAATAGTCCTCAAGGACAACCAGTTTTGAGAGAGCCCAGGAGGGTTGAAGTAAGTGGGAAAATGTCAACGCAAACACCTATGGAATGTTGGGGATGTAAAGGGGATCACAGGTATAGAGATTGTCCTCACAGAAGTGACAAAGTGAGATCTTTTCACAATGTTCAACAAGAAGAAATAGGCAGAAACGGTAGAGTACATGGGCATAAGAGTACCAAGAATCTATCCATCCCTAGACAACAAGCAAGTTGAGCTTCAATCACACATGATTGAAGTAAAAGGTATGATAAATAACCATGTCTTTACTATTTTAATAGACTCAGGGGCTGGTCATAGCTATGTATATCCCAAGGTAGTGGAAAGATTACAATTGCTAAGAAGCAAGCATGGGAAATCTTGGTTGGTGTAGCTGGCTACCGGAACCAAGAGAAAGGTTGTTGAGTTAATTAAATCATGTCCATTAGACATGGATGGACTGAGTACCAAGGAAAATTTGAACATATTGCCTTTGTGATCATATGATTTCCTAATTGGTGTGGATTGGTTAGACCAACACCATGCCATATTAGACTATCATAACAAGGCATTCACTTGCCTAGATGAGGAATGAAATCAGAGATAAGTCCAAGGAATTCCTTGCGAAGTTATTGTCTGAGAAATCTCAGCAATTCCGCTAAAGAAGTGTTACAGGAAGGGTTTTCAAATACTTGCATCCCATATGGTGTTGGCATGTTTACAGGAAGAATGTGCTTGTCATTGATGGAAAGAACAACAACGAATAAAGCCTCAAGAGTGCAGAAGACAAGAAAGTTCATAAGAGATAGCAGTTTCTAGAAGTATAGATGAGGTCCAAGAGACGGACTTGCGACAGGAGAAAAGGTTGAGACCCATGAACACTTAGAAATCCTTCTAAAGTCAGAGAGATTAGAAGCACAAGAGGAAGAGAGACACTAGCCTTTGGATCATCGATCCAGAGGACCAATAATTGTTGGATTGAATTAATGAAGCATAGGATAAGCAGGGAAAAATGATTGAGAATTTGATCATCTGAGTTTTCATCAGCCGTCAGATTGATTCAAGTGGAAGGACAGGATAAGCAAGGGATGAGATCTGATATCTCTATCACCCAAATTTTCATCAGTCATTGGATCGAAATAAGTGGAAGGACATGATAAGTTAGAAGGCATGCTAATCTCAGCAGCCAATAATTGGGCAATCAGATCTACGGTCGACAGGGAATATCGAACCCCCTCGATATTTCTTCCTTTAACAGTAGGGGGGGATCTGATTTTTTGGTATTTCTCATGTGGGACCCTCATACATGTCACCTTCCTTTAAACTCGGACCCCCCTCACTCATTACCACTTATATCCTAACCCCCCCTTCGAGAAAACCACCAAACCACTCATACATACCACCTCTACACTCCGATGTCACACTCCAGTACCTGCTACACATCACACTCCACTATTGTGCTCTACATCCACCTCCACTACATTGCCTACATGTCTCACCCACGTCAGCAGACCACCTCAACAAGGACATGTGGCAGACCACATCAACAAGTACACATGGCATAATCAGATGATGACAAGTGTCCAGAGGAAATTGGCTCATGCCATGTCAACAAGTGACGTAAGAAAGCTATGTCACTATGGGAGATTTACTTTGGAAGTTTCATCACCAACAAATGTCAAAATTCCTGAAGTCCCAAAGGGAAAAGGTCTGAAGTCTCTCTCAACCCTCTGATATGAAGATCAGTTCGGGTGCATTCTCAACCGTTGATCTAGTTTAGTGGAAGCACAATGTAAGTGGAAGTGTTAATCAACAGTAAGAGGTCTCCATCACTTGTGACTTACACAGTAGGTGATCACTCCGGAGGAAAATGGAGCGGCGACTTGTAAAAGTTTTGAATTCCCGAAGTAAGCAGGAACCATCCATCATTAAGACTGAAAGGTGGCGCACGATCCACAACTCCGGAGTGAATCACTTTGGGAGTTTGTGGTTGGGAAGGAAACAAGATCGTCGAAGACTCGAGGGATGAAGAAGATCTAGGCTGTCGGTTGCTAGAAAGACACGTGGCATAAATTTGTGTTGTTCGGGAAAAACACTGCAGGAGAAACTTAAGGAAGCGATGTTGATATTTGAAATCTTCGAAGTCCAAAGACCCAAAGGAGATATCGACCGTTGATCCGAGAGGGACACGCGTCAATGGATTGTCAACTTCAGAAAAAGGTGATAGAGATAAAGTTAAAATTGAGAGTTGAAATCTCCGAAGTCTGTAAACCCGAAGGAGATCTCGACCATTAATCCAAGAGGGACATGTGTCAGTGAATCATCAACTCCAGAAGATTGGTGTATGGAGAAAAGCAGGGTTTGATATTTGAAACTCCTGGAGATCGGATCACGAAGTAAGTCAGAGTCGTTGATTTAGGAAGCCTAGATATGATCCACAAACTTGAGAGGATAGATATGAATAGTTCATTCAAGAGCACCATTAAGATCGTGATATCAACGGTCCTATCGCATTGAGGGGATTAAAGGTGCGTGAACTTTAAAATGTTGAAGACAGACCGCAATTGAAACCATGGTTTTGGAGATAGGACATGCGAAGCTCTGTAGTGAATTGTGAGGCAAAAAGTGGGCTGCCCTCAAACCACCTTTAGACACACCCACAATCACGTCTTCACATGAGATCTTTGCCCAAGGTATTATCGTAAAATGGAGCTAGCACTCACTAGACCAATATCGGGAAGCACCTTTTGAGTAGGTGTTTGGTCACCATCAGTGGTCACGTGAAGGAAGGGGCTTGGAAGCCAAAGAAGCCAAAAATGACTGACTGTAACTACCATAGTATACAAAGAGTTACAACTGCTAGAGAATCCAGAGAATCTCAGGATAATGCCCGCTAATGATGAATAGATGTAGTATAACCGCCAGGGAATATGAAGAGTTTGAATCATGATGAGGCAGAGGAATTGAGGTGAGAAAAATATGTAGAACATAAAATACATTGTGATTTTTCGAGAGTGATGCATGTGGGAAGGATGAGACGCAGTGCATAATTTGAAGGGGAGATATGTGGCACAATAAAGAGTATGTAGAGGCAACACAGAGTGTAAAATGCAGAAGGGAAGTTGAACAACAGTGTTATTGAGTGCAGGAGGAAAACGAGCAGAGCGTAGAATCTAAATGATGCATAAGCAGAACATAGTATAGAATCTGAAGAAGGTAGAGGAGACATGTTGTTGTGACAGATCATATCAGAGATAGAGAAAGTAAGTAAAGTTTTGTAATATTCATTCATGGTGGTAGGGTGGTGCTAGGTAGAATTGCAGTCCTCTAAATTCTAGTTGGTGCTATAAGATATTATGGGAGTTGGTTCTTCCATCTAGTGGGTGCTAGAGAAACCTGGGAGTTGGTGCTTCCATCTAGTTGGTGCTAGAGAAATATAAGATTTGGTGCTCTCTGCAAGTTGTAGCGTTCTATCAGTGGTTGTAGCCCCATATTTGAGCTAGATATCAAATACTGTGATGTACATGAAAGTTGGATCTTGATTGACATCCTAAGAAGAAGAGGTTTTCACCCTTATGGGTTTCCTCATGAAAATCAGTGTCTATATGTATTCTATGTGATTGATCAAATATTGTATATCTATGCATGTTAAGTTATCAACAACACATTAAATAATAATCTAGAACAAATCAAAAAATAAAAGGAAAAGTTTCAATATTATATACATAATTGATTCACGCCCCCCTCTCAGTTATATTTCCAACAATTGGTATCAGAGTCGATGCCTTTGATCAAAGGTAGATCTATAAGATTGAACATGACTAGTCATGATGGAAGTTCAACTAATAAACCCCCTATGTTTTATGGAACAAAATTTGCCTTATGGAAAATAAGAGTGAGAACAGATTTAATGTCTTTAGGTGTTGATGTTTGGGATGTCATTGAAACAGGATATGTGAAGCATGTAGTCTTGGCCTCAAAATATAATAATCTAGAGTTTAGATTTAATAAAAAAGAAATGAATTCCATCCTCAATGGACTCGGTAAAGTCGATTTTGTCAAAGTCATGCAGTGTGATTCAGAAAAATTTATGTGGGACAAGATGACAAGTAGTTATGAAGGTAATGAAAAGGTGAAAGACACAAAACTTCAGACTCACAGACTGAAATTTGAGCAGTTAAAGATGGATGAAGATGAAACTATCAGTAAGTACTTATTATGTATAGAAGAAATTGTAAACACTATGAAATATCTAGGTGAAGCAATAGATGAATCTTTTCTAGTCCATAAAATATTAAGATCTCTTCCTGATAGATTTAACTCAAAGGTCTTTGCTATAGAGGAAATAGCTGATCTGAAAACGTTGACACTAGATAAACTTCTTGGAACCCTAACTTATTATGAAATGAGAATCACCAAAGGTAAATCCAACACAAGAGAGACATTTTTTAAAGTAGAGAAAAACACAGACTCTGATATAGATGAGATTGAAGCAAACGTTGTGAGCAGACTGAAGAAAGGATCAGGAAAATACAAAGGTAAACTTCCCTTCAAATGTTTCAACTGTGGTAAGATAGGTCATTTTGCATCTAAGTGTCCTCACAAAATAAGGGATCAAGCATATGATGATGAAGAGAAGCACAAACAAAATAAGGTATATAAAGAGAATAATTTTAAGAAGAAAATCCTTTGTGTAAACAATGATGATGATCCCTCAGATGATGAAAGCAATGACTCTTCTATTGAAGATAAAATAAATGATATCATGCTAATAGATTTAGAAGATCTAAAAACTGAAGATACAGGAAGTGATTTCATTGATTGTGAAGCAGTAGTATATCCTGAAGGACAACTTGTCAGTTCCATGGAAGATATTGATAGACTCAACGAAAACAAAAGAAAACAAAAACAATTATTGCTCAGGTATGCGAAAACATACAACGAACCATCTGAATAAATTTATCTATTGAAGGTTAAGTTAGAAGAATCTAAGAATATTGAAGACATCCTCAAACAACAGTTGAAGGAAGCTCAAACAAAAGGTGAAAAATTGGAAGCTAAAGTAGTGACTGTCAGAAAAGGTCTAGAGAAATTTCAGGCCTTATATCATCAGAATCTGACAAGTATTAAAGCCTCAGAAGGATTAGCCTCCATTCTAAATCAACAAATGAATTCAAAGTTGAAAACGAGTTTGGTCTATGAAGAGGGACCAATTAGTGGTCAGCCAAGAAACAAATAATCCATCAAGTTTTTCAAATCTACAACCATTGAAAACAACAAACCTACAGAAACAAAGGAAGAGAATCAACTGCCAAGGACGAGTGATGGAAAAGATACCAGAACTGAATATGTAGAACAAATAAATAATAAACCCTCTTCTCAAGGAAATCATCAGCATGGAATAAATCGACCTTCTCAAAGAAGACAACCATTTTCTAGGTACACATATTTTTTCTATGGATATTGCTTTTACTTCTCTAACTTTGGCCACAAAGTTGTAAATTATTCTTTAATATTTAGACATGAACAATCAAGACAACCAAGGAATAAATATTTTCCATAACAAAGAATGATATAGCCAAGTAACAAACAACCACAGAATGCAAATCATGTGATGGTTGGGAAAAGGATGCAAATTACACCTAACAATCGTTATGATCCTTTATTCAATGAACAAAAATGTTACATATGCCATAATTGTGGACATAGAGCTGTAGACTGTTGCTTAAAAAAATTTAATCCAGATTCAAATCACAGAGATGAAAACGTCAAGGTTTGGAAAAATAATGAAGATAACAAGTCTGGATTAGTGTTTTCAGCTCAAAAACAAAAAGACACCTGGTATATTGACAGTGGATGCTCCAGTCATATGACAGGTGAAAAAAGTAAGTTCCTATTACTCAAAGAAAATAAATCAGGGAATGTGACCTTTGGAAATGATGCTCCGGGAAAGATTAGAGGTAAAGGTATAGTAATATTAAGTAATGGAAGAAGAAAAGATCAAGATGTATTATTTGTTGATGTTTTAAAGCATAATCTTATTAGTGTCAGTCAGATATGTGACAGAGGATGTGAAGTCACTTTCACTACCAATAATTGTAAAATAAAGAGAGTAAACACATGAGAGATGATTGCAAAAGGGGTTAGAACTGAAAACAATGTATATGTTCTGAAGGAAGATAAGGAGAAATTTCATTTAAGAAAACTTGATGAAAGTTGGTTATGGTACAAAAGGCTTGGACACCTGAATTTTGATCATATTTTCAAACTGAATAGTGAAGGCATTGTGAAAGAACTTCCAAGAATATCTAAGCTTAATAACTTTGTATGTGAATCCTGTCAAATGGGGAAGTTGACTCATGCTAAATTCAAATTGAAGATTTTCACATATTAAGAGAAACCACTTCAAATTGTTCATATGGATCTGTGTGGACCATTGAAAAAGGAAGGAGCTGGAGGAGAACATTAATTTATGCTAGATTGATGAGTTCTCCATACTTACGTGGGTTTCCTTTCTGAGAGAAAACTATGATGCATTTGAGAAGTTCAAAAATTTTAATGTGTTAGCTGAGAATTAGACAGGAAGGCATTTAAATACAATTCACTAAGACAAGGGAGGATAATTTCCGTGAAGAGATTTCAAATAATTCCATGATAGACATGGAATTAAAAGATAATATATTATTCCATGTACGCCTCAACAAAATGGAGTTGTAGAATGCCAAAATAGATCAGCTCAGCAGATGACAAGGGCTATGATGAGTGAAAGGGACATTTCACAAACCTTCTAGGTGGAGGTTGTTCACAGGGTTGTTAATATTCTAAACAAAGCACATCTAAGGCCGAATAGTTATAAAACTCCATATGAGTTGTGGTTTTCTTGACCTGTATAAATGACGCACTTCAAAGTATTTGGAAGTAAATGTTACATCAATAATATGATGGTCATCTGGGAAAATTTGATAGTAGAGTTGATGAAGGTATATTCTTAGGATATGAAATGAACAGTAAAGGATATATATGCTTTAACAAAAGAATGCATAAATTAATAGACTGTATTGATGTTCGAATTGATGAAGAAGCTCTTGTAAAAGATTAATAGAGAATAAGCACTAAGCCAGATGAAAAAGATGATGAGAATAATGAAGATAAAAAACAACAAATCTCAGAGTCAAAAGAAGATGATTAATCAAGTGGAGAAGAGACACCCAGACAAGAAGAGTCAGGACAACAATCAACATCAAATCCTTCCTCCATAATTACTTAAAAGAATCATCCTAAAAGTTAGATAATTGTTGAGAAAGACAAAGGTGTACAAACTGGGAGAAGGATAATCAAAGACACTGAGAAATCACATATATCCTTCATATCCATGGTGGAACCTAAAAACTTTAATGAAGCTATTGAAGAGGTAAATTGGTTAAAATAAATGAATGAAGAACTAGACTAGATTGAAAAGAATGACACTTGGGAACTTGTTCCTAGGCCAACAAACAAAAAATTAATAGGATCCAAATGGGTCTACAAAAACAAGATGAATGATGAAGGAAATATTGTAAGAAATAAGCTAGATTGTTCTGTAAAGGATATGCTCAAATATAAGGACTGGATTTTGATGAAAAATTTGTGCCCGTAGCAAGATTAGAAGCTATTAGAATGTTTCTTGCCTATGTGTGTCATAAAGAGTTTAAATCCTATCAAATGGATGTCAAATCATATTTTATGAATGGAGATCTAAAATAAGAAGTCTATATGGAACAACCAGAGGGTTTCCAACTCTCAGATAACCCTGAATTTGTCTGCAAGTTGAAGAAATCCTTATATGGGTTGAAATGAGCTCCTTGTGCATGGTATTACAGATTGGATAAGTATATTCAAGACAAATGGTTCAAGAAAGGAAAACTTGAGAGAAATATATATATCAAAATAGAGGGTAATGATTGTCTCATTATGTTGGTTTATGTATATGAAATCATCTTCAGAAGCAGTAATGCTTCATTCGTACAATGGTTTTCTTCTGCCATGCAATCTGAATTTGAAATGTCTATGATAGGTGAACTGTCATTTTTTCTTGGTCTACAAATTACTCAGAGGTCTGAAGGAATATTTCTCTCTCAAGAGAAATATCTAAGAGAAATCTTGAAAATGTTTCAAATTGAATATTATACACCTATGAGCACATCTATGGTCACTGGATGCAAGTTACGAAAGGATGATGACTCACCTGATGTTGACCAAAGTTCATATAGTTCTATGATAGGGAACCTATTGTACATCACAACATACCGTTTAGACATAATGCATGTTGTTGGAATGGTAGGAAGGTATCAGGCTGCACCTAGACAGAGTCATTTGTTAGTTGTCAAAAGAATATTCAAATACTTGAAAGGAACAATGAACTATGGCCTATGGTATCCTAGGAATCATAATTTTCAACTATCAGTCTATTTAGATGTTTATTGGGATAACTGTGTGGATTAAAGGAAAAGAACGAGTGGAGGTGCATTCTTCTTAGGATATTCTCTTTTAGCATGGTTGAGGAAGAAACAAGGTTCCATTTCCTTATCGACTACAAAAGTTAAATACATTGCAGTTGCCACTTGTTGTACCCAAGTATTATGGATGATTCAGACACTTGTAGACTTGGAGGTAAAGTATAATGAATTGATCCCAATTCATTGTGATAAATACTAGTGCAATTAGTGTGTCAAAGAATCTTTTATTTCACTCCAAGACCAAGCATATATCCATCAAGTATCACTTCTTGAGGGAACAGGTAACCAAAATTTTGTTTCTTTGCATTATATTCCATCCAAAGATCAGATTGTTGATATCTTCACTAAACTGCTTGCAAAATATCAGTTTGAGTATCTATGCCAAAAGTTAGGCATGACCCTATTATCAAGTTAAAATAGTCTATCTGATTAGGGGGAGAGTGCTCCTAGTATATCTGATCAAGGGGAGCATAGATTCACTCTCCGTTTTCTTTGACATTGATGTCAAAGGGGGAGACAAAGGTGTTGTCTAAATTCTATAGTTGGAGGTCTAAGAATAAGAGTGCATCCTTTAAGGGTTTCCATCAATGCCAAAGGGTGATATTGTTGGCATGTTTACACGAAGAATGTGATTTTCATTGATGGGAAGAACAACAACAAAGCAAACTTCAAGAGCGTATAAGACGAGAAATCTTAGAAGAGATAGAGGTTTCCAAAAGTACAGATAAGGTCCAAGAGACAGAATCGTAGGAGGAGTAAAGGTCGAGACCCGTGAACACTTAGAAAGCCTTCTAAAGTTGGAGAGATCAGAAGCTTCGGAGGAAGAGAGAAAGTGGTTGTTTGATCACTGATCCAAAGGAAAAAAAACCATCAGATTGAATTAATGAAGGATAGGATAAGCGGGGAAAAATGATTCAGAATTCGATCATCCAAATTTTCATCAACCGTCGGATTGATTCAAGTGGAAGGACAAGATAAGAAAGGGCTGATATATGATATCTCAATCACCCAAATTTTCGTCAGTCGTTGGATCGAAATAAGTGTAAGGATAGGATAAGTTAGGAGGTGTGATAATCTCAATGACCGATAATTGGGCACTCAGATCTACGGTCAACAGGGCATATCGGACCCCCCTGAGATTTTTTCATTTAATCATGGGGGGGGGTTTGAGTTGGTGGTATTTCTCATGTGGGACCCTCATACATGTCACCTTCTTGTCAACTCGGACTCCCCTCTCTCATTACCACTTACCTCCTAACCTCCCCTTTGAGAAAACCACCAAACCACTCATACATACCGCCTCTGCACTCCGACATAACACTCCACTACCCACTACACATCACACTCCACTACCGTGCTCTCCCTCCACCTGCACTGCACTACCTACATGTCTCACCCATGTCAGCATACCACCTCAGCAAGGACATGTGGTAGACCATGTCAACAAGGACATGTGGAAGAACACATCAGAAAGTACACATGGCATAATTAGATGATGACAAGTATCAAGAGGAAATTGGCTCGTGACATGTCAACACATGATGTAAGCAAGATACATCACTCCGGGATATTTATTTCAGAAGTTTCATCATCAACAAATGTCAAAAGTACCGAAGTCCCGAAGGGAAAAGGTCTGAATTCGATCTCAGTTGTCCGATATGAAGATCACTTCGTGTGCATTCTCAATCGTTGATCTAGTTTAGTGGAAGGATAGAGTAAGTGGAAGTGTTAACCGATAGAAATCAGTCTCCACCACTTATGACTTACTCAGCAAGTCATCACTTCAGAGAAAAATGGAGCAGTGACTTGTCAAAGTACCAATGTCCCAAAGTAAGCAGGGATCATCTATTGTGAAGACTGAAAGGCGGCACATGATCCAGAAATCTGGAGTGAATTACTTTGAGAGTTTGTGGTTGGGAAGGAAACAATATCGCCAAATACCCAAGGGCTGAAGAAGATCCAGGTTGTCCGTTTCCAGAAGGATGTGTGGCAGAAATCTGTGCAGTTTGGGAAAAATACTCCAGGAGAAAGTGAAGGAAGCGATGTTGAGATTTGAAATCTACGAAGTCCGGATACCAAAAGGACATCTCGACTGTTGATCTGAGAGGGACACATGTCAATGGATTGTCAACTCTAGAAAAAGGTGATAGAGATAAAGTTAAAATTGAGAGTTGAAATCTCCGAAGTCCATAGACCCAAAGGAGATCTCGATCGTTAATCTAAGAGGGACACATGTTAGTGGATCATCAACTCCAGAAGATTTGTGTACAAAGAAAAGAAGGGTTTGATATTTTAAACTTCTGGAGCCCGGATCATGAAGTAAATCACAACTATTGATTTAGGAAGGCTAGATCTGATCCACAGACTTGAGAGGATATATCTGAACCATCCATTCAGGAGCACCGTGAAGATCATGAGATCGATGGTCCCATCACATTGGGGGGATTGAAGGTGCGTGAACTTTAAAATGTTGAAGGTGGACTACAATCGAAACCATGATTTTGGAGAAAGGACACATGGAGATCTATAGTGAATTACGGGGCAAAAAGAGGTTTTTCCTCAAACCGCCTCTGGACGCACCTGCAATCGCGTGGTGACATCAGATCTTCCCCCAAGTTCATATCGAAAAATGGAGCTAGCACTCACTAGAAAAAGATAGGGAAGCACCTTTTGAATAGGCATTTGGTCATCGTTGGTGGTCACATGAAGGAAGGGGCTTGGAAGCCAAAGAAGCCAAAAACGACTTACTGTAACTACCAGAGAATACGACGAGTTACGACTGCTAGAGAAGCCAGAGAATATCATGATAATGCCCGCTAATGATGAATTGATTTAGTATAACAAAAAGGGAAGATGAAGAGTTTGAATCATGATCAGGAAGAGGACTCAAGGTGAGAAAGAGATGCAGAACATAAAAGATAGCGTTCTTTTTCGAGAGAGATGTATGTGGGTAGAATGAGACATAGTCCATAATATGAAGGGGAGATATGTGGCATAGTAAAGAGTATACAGAGGAAACACAAATTATAAAAGGCAAAAGAGAAGATGGAAAATGGTGTTGTTGAGCATAGGAGGAAAAAGAGCAGAGCATAGAAGATGAACGATGCAAAAGTAGGACATAGTATAGAAGGTGAAGAAGGCAGAGGATACATGGAGTTGTAACAGACCATATCAGAGACAGATCAAGTAAGTAAAGTTTTGTAAGATTCATTCAGGGTGGTAGGGTGGTGCTAGGGAGGATTGAAATCCTCTAAATTCTAGTTGGTGCTAGAAGATATTTTTGAGTTGGTGCTTCCATCTAGTGGGTGCTAGAGAAACCTGGGAGTTGGTGCTTCCCTCTAGTTGGTGTTAGAGAAATATGAGAGTTGGTGCTCCATGCAAGTTGTAGCTTGCTATTAGAGGTTGTAGCCTCATATTTGAGTTGGAGCTCAAATACTGTGATGTACATGAAAGTTGGAGCTTGATTGACATCCTAAGAAGAAGAGGTTTTCACCCTTATGGGTTTCCTCTTGAAATTCAGTGGCTTTGTGTATTCTGTGTGATTGATCAAATATTGTATATCTATGCATGTTAATTTATCAACAACACTAAATAATAATCTAGAATGAATTAAAAAATAAAAGGAAAAGTTTCAAGCTTATATACATTATTGATTCACCCCCCCCCC
>SNQJ01S0098784.1:11588-27236 GCA_010110895.2 Picea sitchensis | reverse complement strand
TACTCATCCTTCCTCCTTAACTTACTTCCATCTTCCATTCTTGTCCTTCCTTTGCTGGACTATCTTGGAGCATCAACTATATTGACCTAACTCCAAATAGAACCTGTAAGTGGAAGTGTCACTATCTTGACCAAGCTTCCCTTGCAGGCAACTGAAAGTCATCATCACACATCTAGGGGAGCGTGAGCTAACACCGTCCTCCCATGGATTTAGGTTTCAGAGGATACACGGGGGGAAATGGCTTCACTCCTCCAAATCATAACTAGGGTCCACACCCTACAATGGAATATATAGTGGCACCATGTTGATGGGAGTTTTGTCATCATTTATTCGGTTTTGGGCAGTCTCATCACCTAAAATCCTGCACTGGTCCACATATCATAGCAATGCATCCAAACCAATATAATTTCACATAAAAATATTCATACCATATTGTTTCTAGGCCAGTGGTCATGACATCCACTTTCATCATCATTATCCCTTGGTTATTTCATATCCCATAACCTGCAAATTAGTTTGTAACACAAACACATACATTTCTATGCATTATCATCATGTAATTGCATACAATCATCATTTCAATTCAGTATCCGTGTACCAAAAACTTAACATCAAAGTTTTCAAGCTAGAAATAGATCTCATAATATCCCATAATTCAATTTTGACACCCATTCATAAAATTATCATTTACAAAATAGATTGCATCATATCCAACATCATTCTAATAGCGTTTAAACCTTCATAGGATTCTCATTCACACAATATATCGCATCATATCCATCATCATCAATAGCATTTAAATGTTCATAAAATTTACATTCACATAGTAGATCACATTATATCCATCAACATCAATAATATTTAAATATTCATAAAATTTACATTCTCACAATATATCACATCATATCCATCATTATCCAAATATATTTAAACATTCATAAAGGTTCATATCTCTTAACAGTTTAAGTGTATCATTTAATAGTTTCACTGTGAATAGAAAATAAAAGTGTAGGCCTCAGGTAATCCTGGCTGTCTAAGTTAAAAGGTGGTGTTACATACACCCAACCTTTGAGAAACATATTCTCGAGGTGCTCAAAAAAGTGAGGGATAGTCTCATCGTAATGTCTCGGCATCTTCCCAAGTAGCAGATCCTAGACTATACTTGTCCCATTGGACCTTAACTTGGTCTACGAGACGGTTCCTGAGCTGTTGAACTCTACGGTCCAATATGAGTAACAGTTCTACCATGAGATTTCCCACATCCGATACCTGCAATTCCTTCCAATTTAGTTTATGTGATTCATCAGCAACATAATGACGTAAAACAAATACATGAAAAATGTTATGAGTTTTATGCAAGTGGGGTGGAAGTACGAGACGATAAGCAATGGGTCGAATTTTCTCTTGGATTCTAAACGGTCCTATAAATCGAGGTGACAACTTTGTCCCTTTCCCGAATCGTATGGTACTCTTATTAGGCCTAATATGAATAAAAACCTGATCTCCCACTTTATAACTTCAATCAGTCCTGTGTGCATCCAAATAACTTTTATGTCTATCCTGTGCTTCCTTTAGTCTGTGCCTAATCTGAATCACCTATTCCTCCATATCTTGAATCAATTCTAGCCCAACTGTTACTCGATCTTCTAATCTATCCCAACTCAACAACATTCTGCATGGCCTTCCGTACAGAGCTTTGTAGGGTGGCATTCCGATGGAGCTATGAAAATTGTTATTGTAGGCAAACTCTACGAAAGGTAGGAACTTCTCCCACTGGGTTTGATTATCCATGACATACATCCTGAGAATGTCTTCCATGACTTGATTTACTCTCTTGGTTTTCCCATTTGTTTCAGGATGATAAGTTGTGCTTAAGTTCAACTGAGTCCCCAACGCTAACTGCAAACTTGTCCAAAACCTAGAAGTGAATCTGAATTCCCTATCTTAAATGATCTTCTTAGGTATCCCATGATTATCCATGACATACATCCTGAGAATGTCTTCCATGACTGATTTACTCTCGGTTTTCCCATTTGTTTCCAGATGATGTTGTGCTAGTTCAACTGAGTCCCCAACGCTAACTCCAAACTTCATCCAAAACCTAGAAGTGAATCAATTCTATCTTAAATGATCTTCTTAGGTATCCCATGCAAACTAAAAAAAAACTCAATTGGTTAAACACACGTACACATCGACATCGTAAGTGTCTCTAATCGTAATAAAATGAGCAATTTTGGTTAACTTATCCACTATCACAAGAATGGTATTGTGTCTAAGGGATGTGAGCGGCAACCCCACAACAAAAAATCCATAGAGATGACTTCCCACTTGGACATAGGACCATCATGTGGTTGTAGGAGGTCTGCCGGGTGATGGTGGTTGGCTTTCACTTGTTGACACTCTAGGCACTTGGCGAGGAAATGGACTACATCGCGCTTCATTCCTACCCAGAAGAAAATTTTCCTCATGTCTGCGTACATCTTCTTCACACCCAGATGCGCACAATAAAGTGATTTATGGGCTTCCTTCAGTATGATGCTTTAAATATCCCCATTTTCAGGGATGTACATCCTTCCTCGATATCTTAACAGTCCGTCTGCTTCCAAACTATATCCTTCATACTTTGGATCTAATTGCCTCGCACTCTGGAAGTTTGAAGTAACCTTTAAATACCAACTATCTCCTTGGAGTTGTGTCAACACATGTTCCCTCAGATTGACCTTTAAAGGTACCAAGAAGAAGACACGTGGTCTCCTGCTCAAGGCATATGCGACCACATTTTCCTTTCCCTTGATGTATGAAATAATAAAATTTTACTCACTCATAAACTCACTCCATCGCCTTTGTCTGGCATTCAGATCCCTTTGAGTGAAGAGATGTTTTAAACTTTGATGGTCTGTTTTGAGCTCAAAGTTTCGCCCCACAAGATAGTCCCTCCAAAGTTTCAGAGCTAGCATTACCACTGCCAACTCTAAATCATGAGTAGCATAAAACTCTTCATGTTTCTTCAACTTCCTTAACGCATAATCTATCACTCCTCCATCCTGCATTAGCACGGCCCCCAACCCTTGCTTCGAGGCATCCGTGCAGACTATGAAGTCCTTTTCCATATCCAACACTCGTAGAATTGGCACACTAGTTAGTAACCTCTTAATCTCAATGAATGCACTATCACATTATTTTGTCCATTCATACCTGACCCCCTTGAGCTACAAAGTGGTGATGGGTTTCGCTATTTTTGAGAATCCTTCCACAAATATCCGATAATAACCTGCTAGCCCCATGAAGCGTCTCACCTCATGGGCATTTTTGGGCACTGGCCACTCCATAATGGCCTTTACCTTTTCTGGGTCCACAGAGATTCCTTCACTGGAAATGATAGGACATAAATTGTGGATCTCTTTCTGAAAGAAGGAACACTTCAACAACTTCCCATACAATTTTTTCTCTCTGAGGCAGGACAACACCACTCGTAAGTGTTCCTCATGTTCTCTTTGATTCTTGGAATAGATGAGGATGTCATCTAGAAAGACTTGTACAAAATGGTCTAAGTACTTCCGGAATAGGCCATTCATGAGGCTCATGAATACTGTTGGCACATTGGTCAATTTGAAAGGTACTACGACAAACTCGTAATGTCCAAACTAAGTTCAAAAGACAATTTTAGGAATATTGCCTTCCTTAGTCCTTAACTGGTGATACCCTGATCGCAAATTGATCTTTGAGAATAATGCTGCTCCTTTCATATGATCGAAGAGGTCATCTATCCACGGCATTGGTTACCTATTTTTCACTGTAGCATGGTTGAAGTCCTTGTAATATATACAAAATCGTAAGGAACCATCCTTCTTCTTTACAAAAATTATTGGTGCGCCCCAAGGTCAGACACTGGGCCTTACTAGTGCTATGTCCAGTAACTCTTTCAACTTCATTTGCAACTCACAAAGTTCTGGTACTATCATTCGATATGGAGTTTTGGAAATTGGTTCTGCACTAGGTTTTAGCTCAATAGTAAAATCAAGCTCCCTCTCAGGAGGTAACCCTCGTAACTCGTTCGGAAAAACATCCTTAAATTTTGACAATACCGGGTACTGATCTAATGAGGGTCCCTTCCTTTCATTCACTGCTTCCACTACATATAGTCGACACCCTTGCCTCAATCATCGCTTAACCTTCATAATTGAGATAAAGCATAATGACACCTTTCTCCGTACACCCTGGATCTCTATTGGTCTTCCTTCACCGTCGACACAAAGAACCGTTTTTGCAAAACAATCTACCAAAGCTTGATGAGATTCTAGCCAATCCATTCTAATGATTAGGTCGTACGCCCTGAGAGCAGTGACATATACCTTCAACCTGGTAGTACACACTCCCAGGTCTACTATACAATTATCAACACTAGTTCCTACCGTTTGTTTTTCCTCGGAAGCCATCTCGACTTGTTTAAAGTCATCATGCTCGTAGGCTACCAACCCACTCTTTTCTAATGCAGATGGTGAAATGAAACTATCTATAGCACCATAATCAAACAAAATCTTTACATTGTTATGATTTAGCGTACCTGATGACTCCACCACCGTGGATTAATGTTCGGCCTGGTTATTATTAACTGCTGCGTAAATCTGGTGGCTCCTACTTTCTCTTCCCATCGGGGCCTTTCCTTCTCTATGCACAAATCCTGATTGTAACTCTGGGCAGTCATGTTGGTAATGGGGTCCTCCACATCCCTAACATGTAACACGGGATTTAACCTGTGCACTGTTCTATGACTATCTCTGAAATGAGTTCCTTCCCCTGGAACCCCTACCCCTACTAGTTGCTCCCTAAGATGGTCGTGGACCTCCCTGCGTCATTGGTGATGAACGAGATGCTGCACTCACTGCCATTGAAATACCTGTGGCGATTGTCCTTGGTACGACTCTATTACCATATGGAGGTGTCCTTGAGCCCCCATCCCCTGGGAAATGTCCTAGGGGCCTTCCCCACGAACCCAGGACAATGTGGAAAGGTCGATCTCGTACCTTTGGTTAAGTTCATGTGTTCCTCCGCATAACATGCATTTTCCATAGCTTCCGCTACTGAAGACGGTTTCCACATCTGCACCATAGCCCTTATCTTAGGGTTCAACGCATAGACAAAGCGTTCTGCCTGTCGTTGGTCATTATCTATATATGAACCATATTTGACCAATTTCATAAACCTAATCTCAAATTCCTCTACGGTCCTGTTTCCCTGTACTAGAGAATGAAATGCTCCTACCTGATGTTCCTCATAGTAAGCTGGTAGATATTTTCTTCGAAACCTCTCCTCGAAAAGTTCCCAAGATACAGTGTCTGGGGTAAGATGCAGTTGTCTTTCCAAGTTTCCCCACCAGTTCAAGGCACTGTCTCTCAACTGAAAAATCATTATCTTTGCCTTTGATGTGGATGCATAGTCCCTTAAGGAAAAACACCTTGTCATGCTTTCCAACCATGCTTCTATGCATTCACTGGCGCGACCCCCCAAAAAACTACGGAAGTTTGATCTTCTGCAGTTCTCTAGTGATGTCTTCGGGTGGAGGTCCTCCCCCTGAATCCCTCGACGATTCAGGATTACCCATTCCAGATGGTGAGGGTTCCACTCCGATCCCTTTTAGTTGACGCCCCTTTAAAGTCTCATTTATGGCCTCCAAAGAGCACAATATGAGAGCTAGTTTGAGCGATGGTGGTGGCGGCACTGGCGGTGTTGGCGGTGCCTGCGACGATGCTCCTCTGCCTTGATTCCATTGAGTCCTAACTATCCTGTATGATTTAACCTGCATCAACCAAAGTTGTCAGGGTGAGTTCAAGGACGTTTCAAATTTGCGCAACTTAAACTAGAAAACAGGGTTAGGCGTAAGTTTTTCTTTACTTTTCTGTAAACAGACGTTACTCTCTTTAGGAGAGTGGCTAGGTTAGGGATAAAGCGTCTAATCTTGATTTATTCACCTAAGAAAACTATTGACTCCTCTCGCCTCGTAGCTACGCTAGCTTTGCGCCATACTCGCCAATTCCTCTAGCTTACTTTCCTAGCGTGCATGAAACCCCCTCCCACTTACCTTAGTCTAAGCCCCTAAACTTTTCGTCTAAAACTAATTAATGTGATTTTCAACCTAAAGTCGATTAATTATTAGGAACTTAAAATCTAAACTAAACTTTAACACTAATTCCAATCGTCTTAAACAACTCATTCATTTAATCCCGTAAATTAATGTTATTATTAATTTATTTATTAAGTACCTAATTAATCATTAATTTAACTTAAATTATTCACTTTGATTAACCACCTTTGGTTAATCATATTAACTTATAATTAATTTAAAACCTAAATTTAAATATGTTTAACCTAAATTTTAAATCTATTATTTAAATGTGGATTATTTAACACATGAATAATTTAATTAAAATAAATAAATAAATAAATTTAAATCTATAATTTAAATGTGGACAAATTAAACAATTAATTTCGAATATAATATAATTTTAAACAAAAAATTAAAACAAAATAAAATAAATATTACATAATGATTAAAACAAATAAAATAAAAATATGAATTCAAAACAACATTGTGGGTCCTCACATGAGGCCCATATGCCCTAAACCCTAAACACACTATCTCCTTATGCCCTAACCCTAATCGACTTGTCGCCTATCTCATTTGTGAACGTGCCCTGAGCCTCTCCTACTCTGTAAATGCGGCAGAGTTATGGTGATGGATGGAGGCTCCGCCCTCGGTGGCTCCACGCTCGGCTCTAAGCGATGGCTTGGTTGTATACCTTCCTTATAGCATTGTGTACCCATGTAAGATCTGATACTCCCTTTATGAAATTGCACTCCCGCTGAATCTTGACCTGTGTTTGGCCGCTAAAGAAAATCGCACGGGCCTCTCTCGTGAGTTCCTCCTTCATGGCTTGGTACCTAGTGCACAAACTCCCGGTCTCAGCAAACTAGTGCTCTGTCTCGATTGACCGGCGTGATGTGCATGAATTATGGACTCGTGGGATTTCTCCTTAGCATTTGGTTTAAATGTTTCCTTTATAGCATCATCTGTTTTGTTTTCTCAGCCTTCGATTGTGTGGATGTTTTCAGACATGTTTTGCACCGTCTTTTGGTCCCTTGTGGGATTTGCGCTTGGGCGTTGGATTGTATGTTGTGGATTTTTTAACTAACATGTGTGTTGTGTTGCAGGTTCTTGACTCAGTTCTTTAGTGCCGCATAGAGCACTCCGCCCTGTACGTAGTTTTTTTTTTGTTTATAATAATAATTTTTTTCTATGTGTGCAGCACGCGACTTCTCTGCCGTGGCTTTGTATTTTGCACTGCAGAGGCTCCTATTGCACTGCCCATGTTCCAATTGTGGGTTTCAATGCAGTCATGACATATGAGAATTTTTCATCATTTCTGGAGTTTATCATAGTTCATTTTGTGGCATTGGGGCATTATATAAGGTGTATTGTGTTGGCTAAGATGTTCAAAGTGGCAATAACTCTTGTAATCTCTGTTTGAATGTTTGTGTCTATTGCATTGGTAGCAATATTGGTTGCATTAGTGGCTGCAAGCCCCACAAAGGGATGGAGTGGACAAATTCTAAGTCTTCTTGATCCGACCTACGCAAGCATGTATATTCCTATTATTGCAAGTGTTAGTGAACATCAACCACCTACTTGGCCTTCATATTTTATGGATATAAATGTACTAGCATTTCTAGTGCCTACATGCATCATTGCATGTTTCTTGCCATTGTCGGATGCAAGCTCTTTTTTGGTTCTTTACATTGTGACATTAGTTTACTTTTCTGGTGTAATGGTGCACCTTATGCTAGTGCTAACTCTAGCAGCTTGTATTTTATCTGGCATTGCTCTTTCTGAAGCTTTCACAGTTTGAATAATTGGAGATAAGGCCTTATGGCCCAACATTGTTTTATTTATATTATTATATTTTTTGTTTACATCAATTATTATTGGTTGTGTGTGCAGTTGTGATGCCCTCGTGGGCTCTTCCTTGGATACTGAGCGCTGGACATGGGTGTTGGCTTGCATGTTGATATATGACTTGTGATGCTTAGCTCTTGGTTGATGTTGATAACTGGAGGTTTAGAGATTGTGCCTTTGGGTTCAATAATTTTTAGTGCAGGGGTCTTGGCCCCTTGTGGGCTTCGTTCTCTCGATTGGCACTCCATGTGGGCATCACCTTGTGAATTGACCATCAGTGCTTGATGTATCATTGGCTCTCGGTTGTGTGATGACTTGTAAAGCCAAATTGGAGGTTGGCCTTAAAGGCCAATATTTTTATTTATATTATTACTTTTTTGTTTTGTTTGACTCTATTTTAGGCAAATGTTGGTGTAGAAAACTTGATCTGATGCAGAGAACCTTAAAATTAAACCTTATACGTTTTACCTCTAGCCCTGTACTGTGTTTTGGCTTCCTATAAAGGGTGCATGTCATCAATGTCTTCCCTGCTATCGTTATTGAAATATATGTTTAAATCTTATATCCTAGAAACCCTCCTTATAATCTTTTAGATATTTGTTTTTATTATGTTTGAAGATTCAACAGGATGAGGATTGTACTTTGACCCATTTTGGGATGGCTTGTTTTACTCTGTGAGTAGGCTATTGTTTCTAGAATCCTGATCGGATCGACACAAAATGGTAAAATGTTATTTCAAGATTTAATTGTAGTTATCAATTGTAAATTATCAGCGCATGTGATACGTTATTTTAAATGTCTCAATTTGTTCTCTACTCATGGCTTTTGTGTTTCTAGTGTTCTCGGACGTAAAACATGAATTGGAAATTTGATATGCTAAAGTTTGATATTGTCATTTTATACCACTGAGTCATATGGATCGTAGATGAAGAGGTTGCAGACATTGCAGACCATGTTGGCAGAAAGACAAAATATCAGTGCTATGGGTGGTGAAGCCTAGGTTTCAGTTTTGAAACTGGGCTCTGATACCAAGTGTAAGGCCCATATTTAACAAATCCTAAAAAAAAAATTTAAATTTAAACAATTAAGATTATTTCGATGTATAAACAATAAGTAATTTATTTATTCAGCATATAAGAAGTAGGAATTTAAATTTATGAATAGCATGCTAATAATTTTAAATAACCATCACATGTTCATGAGAATGCATACATAAAAATACCTCTGTCTTATGCTAAATTCCTGACCTTTGGTTGTCCTCTCTGCTCCTCTGCCCAGACTCTACTTGATGCTCTGACCAAACCCTGCCCAAAACTAACTAACCACCCATCCATCTAGGAGTAGCCAATCCGGCTCCCTAGCTCCAGGATTCTGTGAGGATTCCTAGCCCTCGAGCCCAAAACTCCCAGCAACCTGGTTCCCCCTACAATGGTTCACCCAAACTCCAAAACCAAACTCCCAAAACCAGAAAAATATCCAACAGAAAAATACAGTCCTCTCCTCCCAATTTTTCATAATAATCCTTCCCGAAAGCCTCTACCCAGTCATATCTCCCACCATTCACCGACTCCCTACCCTCCTTTAATGCCAACCACCTTATCCCTCCATTCATTACCTTATCCTACCATTTATTACCTTATCCCTCCACTCAATGCTTCATTCCCCCCTTGCATACGTAAAGTCTTATAATAAATAATTTAAAGTTATTCAGCCCTTTAATTCATTACCCAAACCTTTAATGAGTCAATTAATTAATTAATCAATCAATCAATAGATATAATTAATTAATTAATCAATCAATCAATAGATATAAATAATTAATTAATATTATTAATAAATAATCATTGTTTAACTAAAACATATTAGGACAGTTAATTATCTAATTAATTATAGTTGATAAACCTTAAGCAATCATTTAACTAGGGTTATTACATTGGGGCACAAAACTAGGAGGATCACTTCAACTGGACATGACGTACGCTATAATCTCGATTGTTGGTGGAAAATTTACTCAATTATACAGAGAGACGAGACTGGCATATACTGTAAGTGACCCCAAAAACACAAACAATTATACAGTCTATGTTGTCGATCATGAACTAGGAAATTGTATTTATCAATTGACGATGATTTTGATGAATTTATTGAAGAAGAAAACAAAAAAATAGAAAAACCCAAGAAAAGTGTAAATAGTAGAGAAAGAGTATGGAAAATGTTTTTCAATGGCACTTCATCCTGCGAAGGGGAGGCAACTCGAGTGTTATTCGTTTCACCTGGGGATGAGTATGTCATCCCCTTTCCATACAGATTGCAATGGGAAATTGATTATACTAATAATGTCTGTGAGTATGAGGCTTTGGTCTTAGGACTAGAGGCTGCCAGGAAACTAAAAATTGAAAATCTAATTGTTTATGGTGATGCAGAACTTATTGTAAAACAAATAAAGAAGCAATATCAAGCTAAGCATCCAAGGATAAGGTCATATAGAAATTTCACTTGGGATTTGATTGAGAATTTATTCTCGTCATTTAACATTCATCACATTCCCAGAATGGAAAATCAACAGGTAGACTCCTTGGCCAAAGTAGTTGCGATGTTTATGTCGCCTATTGTCCTAAAGATGAAATATCAAATATAAATAAGACATAGAGCTTCAATCCCAAATAATGTGCAACACTGGTAAGTCATTGAATATAATGAGCAAATTAAAAAGTTTCTAGAGATGGTTGATGAATTCTCTGAGACCCATATAGATCAAGAAAACTAGAACGATCCTATTTGGATCATGCAAGAAGGAGAAGATCTTGAAAAGTTCCAAGATAAGATAGTGAATCACTGAATGCTTATACTTAAGAACAATCACATCCCCAGAGGTCTGATACCCTTAGAGAGATTGTTTGACAAAGATGACATACCCTTGAACTCTACCCTACGACCTTAGCCCCAGGAAGTTGAAGACTATGACATAGGAACTAAAGAAGAACCTAAGATACTCAAGTTATCTAAATACCTCCTAGTGCAAGTGAAGAGTAAATATGCCGAATTTCTAAAACAATACAAATATGTCTTTGCCTAGTCCTATGACGATTTAAAAACTTATGATACATCTATGATTGAACATAAGATTCCTTTGAAGCATGGTATCAAACACTTTAGACAAAAGCTAAGACATGTCAATCCTATCCTCTTTCCAGTAATAGAAAGAGAGGTCAAGAAGCTTATCGATGAAAATATTATTGTCCCACTTCAGTATTCTGAATGGGTAGAAAATTTGGTACCTGCCAAGAAGAAAAGTGGGGGAATAAGGCTCTGTGTAGATTTTAGAAATTTAAACCGATCATCCCTAAAAAACAACTACCCACTGCTAAAAATGGATCATGTCCTGGAAAAAGTAGTTGGAGCTAACAAAATGTCTATGATTGATGGTTTTTCCAGGTAAAACCAAATTGTTGTCCATGAATATGATAAAGAAAAAATTGCATTCGCCACTTCGTGGGGAACTTTCATGTATGATAAAATGCGATTCAGTTTAATGAATGCAAGGGCCACTTTCCAAATAGTGATGGATATAGATTTCATTAGTGAGAGAGATAATTTTGTTTTCATTTACTTAGATGATCTAACCGTCTTCTTGAATTCTGATGCAGAACATCTGTCTCATCTCAAACAAACCTTTCAGAAATGTCGAAAATTTGGTTTGTCTCTAAACCCTAAAAAGTCTCATTTTGCTATGCAATAAGGCAAGCTTCTGGGTCATATAGTTTCGAAATATGGAATCAAGGTTGACCCCAAGTGAATCGAGGCTATCGAAACAATAAACATTCATAGAAACAAAAAATAAATCCAGTCATTTTTAGGAAAAATATTTTTTTTGAGAAGGTTTATCCCTAACTTTACAGAAATTATCAAATTAATCACAGATATGTTGAAGAAAGATAGTGAAATCAAATGGAATGTCAAAGCCAAAGAATCATTCGAATAAGTTAATAAAGATATAAGAGAAGATCCAGTATTAGCTAGTCCAGACTATACAAAATAATTCATGATCTTTTCTTTCGCATCAAAACATACTATCACAACTATACTCCTCCAAAAGAATGAAGAAGGTTTCGAGCAACCGATAGAATTTTTTAGTAAAAGTCTCAGAGACACTGAATTAAGATATGATATACTGGAAAACCAGGCTTACACG
This sequence comes from Picea sitchensis, assembly GCA_010110895.2. NCBI lineage: Eukaryota > Viridiplantae > Streptophyta > Pinopsida > Pinales > Pinaceae > Picea > Picea sitchensis. The sequence continues at coordinate 15,093 of SNQJ01S0098784.1, read as the reverse complement.
ATGATGAAATTGCTAAAATCTTTCAGGAAATATGTATTGCACTCCAGGATAATCTCTTATGTGCCAGGAAGATCTGTCAAAGATATATTGGTACAACCGAACAATGATTGTAGGAGAGGTCAATGGTTAGCCAAAATTCAGGAGTTCTATCTAGAATTAAAACTAACCAAGATGGTCAAAGGTCAAGTTCTGGCGAAATTATTAGCCGAATCAAATTTCAGAGCACTCGGGATAAACCACCTGGAATCACATGGATATCTCCCGGACATTGAGGAACTTGATGATCAAACCCCTGTAGTCTAGATCGAGGATAAATTTTCTTCCTCAGATTGGTATCGATACATTGATTTGTACCTCCTCACCCTTTGTTGCCCAAGTGACATGACCACATCCAAATCAATAACATTGAAGTTACACACAGTTAAATATTGTATTATTGAAGGTCAATTGTACTAGAAATATCCTCTAGGTTTCTTGCTACGTTGTTTAACAAAACCTAAACAAATAATGTCATAAATGAATTTCATGAAGGAGTGTGTGGAGGAAATCACGCCTGGAGGGAAACGACATACAAGATTATAAGAGTCAGATATTGTTGGCCAAAAATGATTACCGATGTGAATTCCAAGGTCACAACCTACAACCGTTTCCAATTGTTCTCTAGTAAGAAAATGATTCATGCACTTCCTTTAGTCCCAGTCAAAACAGAGGATCCTTTCCAACAATGGGGTCTGGAATTGATTGGAGAAATACATCCATAGTCAAGCACCCAACATAAATGGATTTGGATTGCCACCGATTATTTCACAAAATGGGTTGAAGCTATTCCAACTCAGAATGCCAATGATTAAGTAGTTATAATTTTTTTGAAGGAGAACATCGTATCCAGATTTTGTTGCCCCCGAAAAATAGTTACAGACAACGCCCAAGCGTTCAAATATATGGAAATGGTAAAATTTTGTCACAAATATAACATCGTACTAGGACATTCAACAACCTACTATCCTCAAGGAAATGGGTTGGTTGAATCGTCCAACCAAATTTTGATGAATATAATCAAGAAAATTTTGACAGAAACAATAAAACTTGGCACGTTCATCTAATGTACGCCTTATGGGAAAATTGAATCGGCACTAAGAAATCAATAGGAAACTCTCATTTTCATATGGTTTATGGTACTGATGTTGTCCTCCCCATCAATATCTCCCTTCCTGTGATGAAGTTGTGGCAAGACGTAAAAGAGGAGACAAATTACGTTATGAGGAGGATAAACCAGAAAATTGAAATCCAACAAAACAGGCCTGAAATAGATGACAGACTTCAAAAATACCAAGATAATATGAAATCCATTTTCGATAAAAAATCAAAAGACGGGGAGTTTCTTCCCGGTGATCTAGTTTTAAAATGGGATGCCAGAAGATAAGATGTGGAAAAACATGGAAATTTTGATCACCTCTAGTTCAGACCATTCAGGATCACAGCTATGGAGGGAAAGAATTCGTTCCTAATGGAAAATCGCGATGGAAAAACTTTTGACGCCCCTATCAACGGGCACTATCTAAAACATTTTGTGCAACAATCTTGTTTCACATTACTATTGTATATATCGGTTTGGTTTCTCATTTAATTTTTCAATTTCATTTTCTTTCTTTCACAAATTATCTAAATTTTACTTTCTGTAAATAAACCTATGTCTTACGCGATATAATAAAATAAAAATATAATAGTTCGGTATTGTATATCATTTCTATTTCTGCAGAATTTGCTCATTTTTCCTATCTTGGTCTCGTGCAGAATGCTTACTATTAGAAGAGAAATGAGAAGGTATTAGAATGCAATACTCCGTTTTCAAAAGATTTGTTTTCTCTCAAAACAGGTGATGAATTAAAATTCACTCTGATTAAGCATGTAGGTGGAATCTGAGGTATGAACTTCTATACTTAATATTCAAGCTAAAATGTGAAAGAAATTCTATCGCACATGAATAAGGTTCCACTCACTTAAATATAATCACCTGATCAAAGATCAGAAAATTATATATCTGTAGGGTTCCGAGTCGAACAAAAATAAAGGAGAGTAAAAATAAAAATGGACTTAAAAAGAGAATCTTGAATAATCAAGAAGTGCACTCATGTGAAAGGTAATCTCGGTTACGTCAGACCCCCCAAATCCTATTTATGTTTCTTTTTGCCTATCCTCAATCTTTTACCCTATTCTGATTATACTACCTAGTGTTAAATATTCATAGAAAGAAATAATTTCGCCTTGACTTAGAAAACTTAAAAAAATATCTTCAAAACAAGATTAGGGGAAAATCTTTATATTCCTTAGATTTTAACTGAAATAAAGTATTTCTAGGATAATCTTGATAACTTTAGCTCTTCTAATAGATTTTAATTGATTAGTTCGCTCAAGGCCAATCCCTGGAAAATGAAAAGTTCTCGTAAGATCTTCCCTATAAGAGAATATGTATTGAAGATCAGGAGAGAGTTGGTTTAGAGTACAATAAAAAATTGTTGACAGACCTTCATTGTCAAATATTCAGCAGATATCATCCCTCTATAATACATACAAATTGATTACCCCGACTTCAATATTATAAACAATATAAGACATATGGTGAAAGGAAATTCATATAATGATTGCCCCCATCTAGTCTAAGAAAAATGGTGAAAGGAAATTCGTAAATCAATTGCCCCCATTCTGTCCAAAAGAGATGTGAAAGAAAATTCATGTACTGATTTCCCTCATCTCAATGAAATAAGAAATGCAAATTGAAGTCGTGAAAGGAAATTCAATGGGAGACGTAGATAACTTCACTGGGGTACTGAACAGGATTGTTGGCAATGAAGCAATATCTATGATATCTGTAAGACTGTCATACATGTACAAACATACTCTAATATATAGTTCTCCTTCCGATAATATTTACATTCTGAACCGATAAGGGATTCCCCAAATAAATTATAAAAGTTACTCAGCCTTCATGCGAACAAAATTGAACAAAGTATGATTTTTTGATTAAAGTTGTTTTGATTATCTTAAGCAAATATAAAATCAGTTTCAAAAAAAGGAAACTTATTAAAATCCTAGCTTGAGGTAAATAACTGATTATGTTTTGAAGGTTTTCTGAGACTCGACTGAAGTCTAATTTTTCTCATAATGACTTTTCCCCCAAATGTTTTTACTAGAAATACAATGATGAATCCATTCACCCAATATAGGAACTTGGTCTACTATTATTCCATGCCTCATAAGGAGACGTGATCCCCAGATGGAGCTTATGTTGGAACATTCATAATCCTATAACTTTGAACTTTAAACCAAAATCATCTCTGTTTAAATAGTAACAAGGCGCGTGTAACATTCGTCGTTGATGAAATTCCTCCATTGATCAGACGATCCTAAGCTCTTCGGAGTTGTCGAGCCTCCTGATTATTAAGTAACCAAATCACTAAAGGTCGCTTCAAAGTTTTGTGCTTCGGGAATTTCAACAAGTCATGAC
>SNQJ01S0098784.1:0-11579 GCA_010110895.2 Picea sitchensis | reverse complement strand
CTGAAACCCGAAAGAATCCATTATCACTCTTTCATGAAATTTCAAAGGAAACAAGGAATAATACACATGTATCTTTCAAGTCTTCCTTGGATTGACACATGGCATTCATTTGTGACATTTTCCTCTAAAGATTCGCACAAATCTAAGTAACACGTGTCACCCCCTGGTCTCTACACGTCATTTAAAATGATGTCACCCCCAACACGTCACTGTGGGTAACGACCATTCAAAAATATAATGATGAGCTAAATTGCAAATCCACAAAGCGGGAAAATCCCAAAATATTAAATATTAATTAGTTAAGTAAATCTCGGTTAAAAGACAATTAATAACTTCGCACTTCCGAATTTCAAACGTTTATCATCAATCACATCTTGAAGTATCTGAAGTATGAACTTCCGAAACACTTCAAACTTAAATGGGGTTAATTAAAGATAAAAAATGATTGTCCAATAATTAATCATTTCACGGTTTTGGGTTTCGAGAATTCTATCTCGAGTTACTGTTAAAAATTCTGAAGTCCGAATACCCAAAAACACTTAAAGTTAAACACGATTAATTAATGTTTTAAACAAGATTATCTTGCAATTAATATTTCTTGAATTCACGATTCGGGAAATTTCAAACCTATTTTATCCAAGTCCCTGATCGCGAACCACCAATATTAATGGCATTAATCACAAATCAATGACAATGATTTCAATATACATTGCAGATCGTTGCCTAGATTCTGTCATTAAGGTAAATAAATTTATTTTCAGTAAAGGTATTCTCAGATCAATATGCTTGAGGTGAATAAGAATATTTTATTTTGAATTCCATTTTCATTCTCGCATAATAGAAAGTTTTATCCAACTGAGAAATCTCACATATTTCCCTATAACAGGTATCCCCATTTTGATTTCATCAATATCATGGCACCATGAAAGATGGCTAAAGCAGCTAGTGAGAGCGCAAATACGAATACAAATGTTATGTCAGATACCTCACTGAGGGCCATTGACACTATGAAGTGATGGACACATTTATTTGATATTCTAGAGCACGAGCTCATAAATTACCTAGACGATTAAGGTGATGAAGTAACCAAAACTCATGAAACCAAACTCAGGGACATAGCTCTGCCAGGGCTACACAAAATAGCTTTGCAATCGAGAATACTGTCTTATAAAAACATGATAGGTTGATCCAGGTGGATATCAATGGCCACCCACCTTTTCCAACTGGCTCAAAATAGTTTTCTGGCAATTTTGGCAATTTACCATTTTTAGCAGTTTTAACTTTCGGGGCCATTTTGAGGGCCCAAATGAAAGTTTTTCAGGATTGATCTTCTCAATGATAGTCAAAGGCATGATTGAGCCCCCAAAATTAATCTCCTCAACGATACCTTTCCAATGGGCTATCATACGCCTAAAACAAAGATCATATGCAAAAGTGACGACCCTGAGAAGTTGATGTACTAACTTACCCAGACGGGGCTCACATGAATTTTGGCACTTCATCTCCTAGGGTTAGGATTTTGGATGTCTAGGTTTTTTTAAATTCCTATTTATTGTAAAAATTCCTTCAGAGCCTCATTGTAATCATCCTTTTTCAAATGCGAGTAGCCATCACATCTCTTCTCAGAGATAAGATGCCACCATTCTAGCGAGTCTTCCACTCTATATTTTTATAGTCTCTGTACATTTATTTCATTAATATAAATCATGTATTACTATATATATGTGTTTATGGTTGCACGTATGATACATTTCTATTATATTATTGAATATTTGTGATATCTTTGTGCTTTTCTTTATTATATCTCTGCTCTCATTTCATGCCAAAAATAATCTGGATCAGTGGTATCAGAGCAGGCTGCTCTTGATCATTTTTCAGGGCATGTCCTCGACGAGGTCTGAGTATATCAAGTTGGTTCTTGAGCTTGTTTCTCTTGAGAGAAATCGCTCTTGCACATCCAAGAAACCCTCAATGGTGGAAGAAAATAAAAACAATGGAGTAGACGATCCTATTAGTATGTTTCTTGAGCAAGCTCTCATACGATAGAGAGATGAAATGATGGAGAATTTTTTCGACATCCTTCAATGCCTGTTGATAGAAATAGGTGCATCTTCATCAAGTGGCCACTTTGGAATCACTTCACCTTTCAATTTACAAGTTAATTTTGATATTCCTGTATTTGAAGGACAGATAGATGTAGAAGCCCTAGACAAATGGTTAAATCTACTAGAAGGGTATTTCTTTGTTCACAATTTTTCTGACAAATAAAATATCACCTTCACACTCCTCAAAGATCTCCCTCATGTCAAACATTGGTGGGAAACATACTGGGAGAAAAGTTCCACAGAGGAGTCTGGAATATATGGGGCCAATCCCACTTGGGATTTTTTTGTGGATGTGGTAAAATAATAGTATTACCCTGTTGGAAACTATGAGGACCAATACATGAGATGGACCACACTATGGAAAGAGAGGGGCCAAGCGGTTCTGGAGTCCACCAATACCTTCCATACCTTGTGCACCAAGCTGGGTATCAAAGACTCCTAACGACATTTGTTTCTGAAATACCGTGGGGCTCTACATAGATACATCCAAACTAAAATGGCTTTCCTGGACATCTCATCACTCAGTGCTTCTTATCAATATGTTGTTAAAATCGAGAAAAAATTTAAGCACTAGAACAAATGGGATTTTGGGTCTACAAATCCGCAACAAACAAATTATGAAAAAGACGGCCCTAACAAACAGTCTCTTGAAAACCAGTCCAAGCCACAGGAAAAGAAGGGTCATGGAAAGACAAAGAAGGACACCAGAAAATGATGCGATTTCCACAAAATCCCTTGGTAGAACACCAATGAATGTCGCTCAAAATAGTCATTGGTTGCCGAGATCAAAGACAAGGAGCCGAACCCTGATTCAGAATCTGATTCTGAAAATACTAGTAAGAGACAGATCATCGACGCAGACCCCACTGCTATTGTCGCGACCGCAGCAATTCAACCAGAAGAACCAATAGATCCTAAAGAGGGGGAGCACCTTTTTCATTCACATATGTGGGTGAAGGGGACCCCGCTGCATTTTATTGTTTATATCAGAAGTCAAAAGAACCTCATCTCAAAAGAGGTCATCAAACAGTTGGGATTGTCGACAACACCACACCCGTAGCCATACAACATTGGGTGGCTTCGTCAAGGACGAGATCTTTGTGTCAGCCACTAGTGTTGATTTTCATACAACATCCAGCCCTTCAAGGATGAGGTATTATGTGATGTTTGCCCACTGGATGTCTTTGATGTTCTCTTGGGCCAACCATATATGTGGAAGCGCCATGTTGTTTATGAGTCTCGACCCCGCAATGTCACTGTTACTTTGGGGGGTCATCTCTATAGAATACCAAAGGTATTTATAACTATTGTTCCACCTAAAAAGTGTCGCAAGGTAGTATCTCATACTACAAAATTTAGCTTCTTCACAATGTGTTCAAAAAGTGAACAAAAGGATACTGCAACCACTACAATCTCGGCCCAAGCACCTTCTATCCAATAGAAGAAAGTCAAAAATATTGTAGCAAAGTGTAAATATTCCTTATACACAAAATAATATCATGTATCCAGACTGGTTAAAAAGGTCCAACCCTTCTAGCCACATGCTCGTGATAGCCTTCCACAAACCGAGCAGTGCGACGTCTCCAACAAGGAAAGAAGCTCACCAAGATTCAGATTCAGCAAACTCTTTTTCCTCTCCCCTAGGAACTCAACGCAATGGAGACCATTTCTTCCTAAGGAGGGAGGATTGGTCTAGGTGGATATCGGTGTCCACCCACCTTTTCCAACGCGCTCAAAAGAGTTTTCTGGCAATTTTGGCAATTTACTATTTTTAGCAGTTTTAACTTCCGGGGCCATTTTAAGGGCCCAAATGAAGGTTTCTCAGGATTGATATCCTCAATTATATCCAAAAGATTTATTGATCCCACAAAATGAATATCCTCGATGATACCTTTCCAACAGGCTATCATACACCTAAAACAAAGATCGTATGCAAAAGTTACGACCCTGGGAAGTTGATGTACTAACTTACTCAGACAGGGCCCACATGAATTTTGGCGCTTCATCTCCTAGGGTTAGGTTTTTGGATGTCTAGGTTTTTTGGCATTCCTTTTTATTGTAAAAATTCCTTCATAGCCTCATTGTAATCATCTTCTTGTGAATGCGAGTAGTTTTCACATCTCTTCTCAGAGATAAGTTACCACCATTCTAGCGAGTCTTCCGCTTTGTATTTTTATAGTCTCTGTACATTCATTTCATTAATAGAAATAATGTATTATTGTAAATCTATGTTTATGGTTTCATATTTGATACATTTATGTTATATTACTGAATATCTGCAATATCTCTATTCTTTTCTTTATTATATCTCTGCTCTCATTTCGTGCCGAAAATAATCTGGATCATAGGTTGGGCCCTGGAAAACGTCAATAATTCAACCAGGAGCATTTACAACTCACAGAAGGTTGATGTTGGGTATTTTTATCCAGAACACATACAAGTAATGTATAAACTATCCCCCAATTTTAAATATAACTACAACGTTGCATTCATAATGGAGTTTGAGAAACATGAGTGTGATAAATATGATAAAGATACATTGATTTAATAAAGGACTAGTAGGGGCACCCAAAGAAATTCAGAGCTGACACTCACGACATTTATGCCACAACATCGTTAGAAGCCCATATGATCTATGTGGCTATTATTCTATGTAGGCTATTCGGGGAAAAGGACTCCGCCCATTTCCCGTTGGCATGGGTACCAATTATGCATGAAGTGGCCGAGGGCTACTCTTTCAACTGGGCCAAGCTATTATCAGACATCTTGGCTAAGGAAATCATAGAGTACCAATTGGAAAATTCCAAATGGAAACCTGCCCCTTTTTATATGTCATCATACATCATGGATTTTATTTTCTTTATGACTCCTTTCCCTCTGATTAACTGGAGCTGGACCCCAACTAGTGTTGAACCTATCCATTTCTATCACTCCCAATTGTGGGAAGATAGAGCCAAAGATTTATTATATGAAATCTGCCATTATGTAGTGGTGCCTATTCATATCGTTCTATACGGTTTCCCACCTCCTAGGGTTTCAGACAAAATCATGGAAAACTTGGGAAAAATAGCAGATTGGTACGTCGAAGAAAATTTTTCCTACATCAGCATTTTCGGGTGTTTTGTTCCCCCCCATGCTCTCCCAAATCTTTTACCAAATCAACTAGTATGCCGAGAAGTGGCTTATCATACAATGATGGGGGGAATCAATAAGGAATTGAAAGAGGCCCAGAAAAAGGTATGTCCAACCTTCCCTCTTCACGTTGGTATGTTTTCATTATTAGACTTCGACCATTCTAAAGTAGAGTTTGCAGCTCTAGAAGATGTCAAGTTAGTTGACATTGATTTTAAAAGGAATGGTCCACAAAAGATCATGTAAAATCACCTGGATAAATACAATTTAAAGAATTATGTGCACGTGAATTCCCTACAGGATGAAATATTTAGGGGAGCCAAGTCATACGAGGAAGTACTCGGAAGAGTCCAAACTCTGTCAGCAGATCAACGGGCCAACTTCTTCAATTTTCAAAAGCACAGAAGGGATAACTTTCCCAAGGTACTACAGGGAGAGTCAGTATCCCCTTCATCTACAAAGGAGAATGTACCTCTTGTTTTTTATACAGGGAGCTGTGGAGGAAAGGGAACAAAGGAAAATCCAAAATACATTGAAGTCTCAATCGAAAAATTGGAAGCTTCAGTATCAACTCCACTAGGCCCTCAAGCAAAGGTTCAACTCGAATCCTTTTTGCAATGAGGACATGATACATCATCGTGTAGACCAGATAAACTGGTTATCGATACAACAGAGAAACAAACATCCACAGATATAGGTAACCCCATTATTTCATTAACACATTTGCAATCAAGTCGTGGAAATCCCAGTTCTGATGTCATCCTTATAAATAATCTTACCCCGATTTCAGCCAAAGAAATGCCTCCTTTGGACTTATTTTTTAGCAAGAAGAGGAGGACCATAGCTAAAAAAGAAATGCATCATAAAGAGGGTGCAACAGTTAAAAGGAAAATAATGATGTATGATGGATAGGGCCTAGAAGATTCAAAATTCGCTAAGGAAATGGCAGGTTCATTAGGTGCCTTTGCCACGATCAATCAATGGTCAGTAGAAAATCTAGTTGAGCAGCTGAAACAAAGAAACCTGTTGGTAGGTCAGTTGCAAGAACATATAATGACTATGGAACATGATGTAAGAAATAATATGAACAAAGAGTTTGAACAAGTCATAGCCTATGATAGACAGCAGATCCAACAAATGAAAGCTAACCTTGATGAGCTATATCAGAATTCACAGGCCAACAGAGGATTGGTCATTCAACAAGAAGAATTAATCAAGCAATAACAAACCAATATAGACTTGACTCAAGGTACAACTGTAGAGATGGAAGATTTTCAGGCTCAAGCACTAGAAGTACAAGAAAAGCTAGAATCAACCGAGCAGGATATCTTTACAAAAGTGGAAGCCATCCAAAATTGTTACCAAGTAGTAGATTTTCCCCTGAAGAACAATTACATTAAATAAAGAGAGGATCATTCATCTCGGGATAAGTTTCAAGAGGCTATCTTACTCGTACCAGAAGATTATATATCATAGGTCCCTCGACTGTCTCTTTCTGAGCAAACCAGAGGTGACATAATTTTGAAGGCCTGGGAAACAAATTTGGTCGAAAGCAAAAGACTGGCCAGGGAGGTAAACAAAGCTTTTCTAGAAGCATTATCTTCACTAGACAAAGGGCTACTTGATGTTGAAGGAAATACTATCTACGAAACCCTGGGACAAATTGACATAGCAAAGAACCAATATAATGCGAGGAGAAGCACAGAACAAGCCCTGATTACCATCCAAAAAATGAATCAAATTGATCTTCACCAAATAAATAAATGGATAGTAAACCCAAGATTACCATTATAGGCTACATATTTAGGAGAAAAAAGGATACAAGAAAAGTTTCCTCAGGTAGAAAGGAAGCTATACACTTTTGAGGCAAATGAAGCAACTGAACCTTTTGGGTTGGTGGTAAAGTTAGTGAGTAGATGCATCCAATGTGTCGAATATGGGAAAGCAAGCACATCTAGAAACAAGTAAAATTCACATGCTACTTATACAGGTGAAGATCATATGCTAGATGCCTCCAGGATAGAGGATGAGGAGAAGAAACATCTCCTCTAGTAGACGAAGAGACATAGGATAAGGCTGATGGAATTTTTCAATTTTTACATGTTGTAATCTTATTCAAAATTATTTACTATTTTTAAATTATGAGAAGTCCAACCATTTGGGGTTGTGTCAATTTTGTATAAATACATATATTGAATATCTATTGAGGGCTTTTTATTTCCGATTGTAATAGAGAAAACTCTCCTTATAGAGTATTAATACAAGTGTAGACAGAGATTCCAAGTTTTGTTAAATCCGAGTTATGTGCTTCTTTTGTTTTCCATTCCTCAATATTTATTTATGTATTCCTTGATAAATGTTTGATTTCAATATAGTAACAAAACTACTGTAATCTTATTGTATTAGTAATTTATTAAGTAAGAAACTTTCCCTCTGCATTTATTGTGATTAAATCAATACCTGCTTCATGTGTGGGTTACTATATTTAATTCTTTATTCAAGGTTACACTATATATTTTCGTCTACTGCAACAAAGTGAGACTCTTCAACAATTGATGTATTGCTTTGTTTTACAGTTTTTTATCTTTCTCTCACACCATTCAATATTACAATTTTGACTCAAACACGAAATGTGGCCTCTGTGATGTCGATTTGTTAATTTCATTTAAGGAAATTTTCTCATATAACTAATGTAGAAAAAACACTTTAAAAACTCACTCTATTAAAAACTTTCCTGATGCCTGACATTATTCTTTTAGCCTTAAGTTTAATCTTAGGACCAACAACAACCATTAACCATTCCTCAGTGGAAGTGGGAAGTTGTAACAATGGATTTCATCACAGGATTGCCCAAAATAGGAAAACAACATGATGCAATCATGGTGGTGGTGGAAAAGATTACTAAATTTGCCTATTTCATTTCTATGAAGGTTACTCAAAAGGAAACCAATGGTGTTAATATTTATATGAGGGAAGTAGCACACTTTCACATCATACCCAAGACAATTGTGTCTGACAGAGACCCAAAGTTTACCTCAAAGTTTTGAAAGGGGTTATTCAAAGGGTTCGTAACAAATATGAACTTCAGCACATCCTATAATCCTGAGACTGATGGGAAAACAGAAAGGTTGAACGAAGCGATAGAGGATATGATAAGGATGTATGTGATGGACAAACCATCTAAATGGTAATATTATCTACACTTGGTATCAGAGAGAAAAGTATGTTTATAGAGTGATGTCGCTCGACCTGTTTGTGGATGGGGACGTTACAATACAATTTAAACATACACAACATTCAAATGCACAAGGATATAATAAAATGTAGTAGTTAACACAACATTAAAATAGTAAATAAACAGGGTGGGTAGAATGATTATCTCTATGAACATTTACAAAACTAGCTACAAATGATGAACATTCCACGCAACCATAGACTCTTCTACTCCAGTTCTCTTAGTAGTAGGTCACCCCCAAGATAGGGCTATGAGTCAACAAGAAGGAAAACTCCAATGGATCGGCTATGTCCACTCAAATAGACCTAATACCTAGTAAATTTATATTGACATGAATCCTACAACAATTCCAACCACCTACATCTCTTCCCCACCATCCTACACAACCTAAGGGATATGATTTCCTTCTCTACACTATAGTCCATCATACAAGCCTCATCCCCTCTAGGGATCCATCATATATTGGCCATGAATCTCTTAGTTGGGGACTATAGGAAATCCAACTATAATAGGAGTTCTCACATTATTATTCTCACATTCTCTTCGATAATTTCCCAACAAGAACTATTCACATGCATGAAAATATAGTTCTCAACATAAATCCCAGCTCAAACTAGTTGTTTTAACGCCCAATATGGATTAGTTTTCTTTCCCAATACCCAACTCTATTTTTCCTCCTTTCTTGCTATCCAAAAAGTAATCTCTCCCACTCTACTCAAATTTCATTTCATTTTTCTCCCATTCATGTTTGAATCTCACAATTCCCCAAAATGATTGTACTCAGCCCATGCTATCATAACTAGGTGAGGTGACTCCTTCACCAACCTCTTACATTAATTCAATGATTGATTATAATAATTCAAAGGAGGTAAATAGTTAATGAAAATATTATTTATGGAGGTGGAATATGACTCTAGGTATGTTGAATCCTCTCAACCCCCTGCCCCACCATCGCCCCTTGACTTTTTCCTTGTCCATTTGTAGCTAGTGGTGTGTTTTATTTTTATTATTTTCAATGTACAATGATTTCATATTACCTTTCTTGGCCCTTGGATATTCATCATATATACAAATATATGTTTCTAATCCAGTGATCAAAATGGAGGTGTTATAATATCAAGCATTACAAAGATTTCTTTAAACTCACGACCTAATTTGCATCTTAATAAAAACATTAAACTTTGTGTACTTGATATATTAAGAATTAAGAAAAATATACACTAATTTATAACAATGTAAATAATTAAAAATATTTATTTCAAAATTTAGTATACTTTAATTATAAATAAATTATTTAAAATTGACTATTCTCGAGCATATATTTGAACATGGTCAGAAGCTTTTTCTAGAGAGTTGAATGTCAATCATTTGATTGACTTATGTAGGATTAAGTGATCTTCCAATAGACAATTCTTTGGTGAAATCCATCTCTCAATATTGGAATATGAGCCACTCAAAATGTCATCTCCATGAATTCATTGTCCTCCATCTCTCTATTGTGTGATCATTTATCTAGTCACTTGACCAGCCAAACTTAGAGTGGACACTAAATATTACCGCTAAATAGATTTCGATAATACATCTTCAGTCCTATTTAAATGAACATATATATTATCAAGGAATAGGTGGTGACATCACTCGACATAGAGCTTGACCGAATCAGGTGCACATGTTCCTTCTCCCAGTCTTCATTATAATTTATCTTTCTCTCTATTTCTTTATTCCAATATGAAAAAGTTACCACATTTACTAAAACATTTCAAGGGGAGGCCCAAAAAAACTATACCTAGAAATTCTTTGTGAGTATATAGATGAATTAGATAAACATAGGGAAATAAGAGAAGAAAAAATTTAAACAAAGTTAGAGGCAATGCTTGAAAATAAGTTAGCATCCTTTGCAGACAAGATTCATAAATAGAGAGACAACACAGTAATAGGGTTGGAGAATAAACTATAGAAGATGGAGATTAGATTACAAGTGTTGGAACCTTAGGTTTTGATGGTTCATCACACTTATGCTAGAGACAGCATGTCGAGCAACCAAATAATAGACAGTTAGTCAAGCAATTTACTAACATGTATAAATAGTTGGTTGGGTGGTTGATTGATAGCTAGAGATAGTCAATCGATTAGTAGACTAGAAGTTGGAGATAGTATGATGATGGATTGAATAGCCAAGCGACCAAATACATTTTGGTCAACTGGATGGTCGAGTTGACTATGTAAGTCGACTAGTCAATGAGACATCATGGATTTTCCAGAAACCATTACATCTATATATTGTTATTTGAGGACTAGATATTCCCCATTTCAATGAAATTGTTTAGATTATAAGACTATAAATAATGGACCTCAAGGGTCAATGATACATGTTTTGTAACATAAGAGAAATGATGCATTGTGATGTTCTAATCACAATTCATTTTGCTTAAGTGATGAAACAATGTATTTCAGCACCATGGATCCTCTTGGAGTATTATTCCTTCTTTATTTTTGTAGATTCTATTTCATTCTTCTCATGGTTACCCATTGATCCCTACATGGTATTAGAGAAACTAGTTTCAACCTCACCTATTGGCGACAAATATTGTTGAGTTGGATATTGTAGTGATTCACTCCATGCTATGGATTTGTTGACTGTAATTTTTTTACATCATATCAGATATGTAATACATTAAACATGGATTCCAAGATTTATCATGTTGTTTTGAATGGACTCAATTACACTATTTCGAAACAAGATATGGAGACTCTGGTGAAAATTAAAGGGCTCTATCAGTGTATTAAGGACGCTATTCCGGGTCCAAAGGATGATTAGGAGAAATTTTTCATTGATGGGAAGAAATATCAGGATATCAGGGCCATTACGACCTACATTTCTTGAGAGATTCACTTTCATACAAGTGAGATCGATTTTCCTCATGAATTCTAGAAGAAGTTGAAGTCTTTGTTTGAAAAAATCGATGAGAGTAAATTTATGTACTTAGATAAATAATTTATATCTCTTGATCCACATTCCTTTGAAAGGATTTGGAACTATTTTTCTTGTGTTAAAGAGATGTAGTTTAAAGTAGGTGAATATGGGAAGAATTTTTAGAAGAAAGATG
>SNQJ01S0098781.1:18645-31138 GCA_010110895.2 Picea sitchensis | reverse complement strand
ATGCAAATGGATCAACTTTGCAACACAAATTTAATAGGATTTACTCATTCAAGATGCATATAAACAACAACATAATCAATGAACAAAAAACACATAACACAACAAATGATAAAGGAGTTCACCCCTCTCTTGGGCTACATCTCTTGGTCCAGCTTTTAATGGATCATTTGTATTATTTTCTCAAAGTGCTAAAAAATGTGCTTTACAATGCTCAAAATGCCAAATAGACTACTCCAATGGATTTAGAACGTCCAAAACCCCCTAGCTGGGCTTTTTCGGCACCTCCTTTGGCCAAAAAATGAAGTAGATAGGCTTCCTGGAAGTCTCCCCTTCAAGCTTGTTGTCTCTGCATCTACAAACCACACCTCTCTTGGCTCAACCTAGCCCACACGCAATTTAAAGCATAAAAACTTGGCACCGGGCACAACCACACAACTGGTCCAAACTATCGAACAATTACGTGCCGGCCTTAACTACCAAGGCTGGTGGGCACGTGGCTGTCACATGACCGCGCGCTATAACACAACATGGCTTAAGTTTTAAAACCGTTGATAACTGTAATGTTTAAACCCACATGCATAGATATGTTGGTCACATGTCATACCAAACCACACATATACAAACGATTATAACATATGTTGCGGTGGGTCTAACCGCCGTAGCTCCAGTCGCATGCAATATAACATATAACCACGGATCGAGGCTTAGCCCTGGCCCGGTCCATGCCCCAACATACATTTATACAATGTTAAATACATTTCAACGCATATATATAACAAGTAACATGTGTGGGCGTGCCGGTTGGGCGGCCTTTCCCAAAGATTTACCCTGCCCCGGAGGTCACAGGGTCGACTCCTGCTGAGTGCAAAGATTTTAATTAACAATTAGGTGACACGTGGAGGCCTTTGATTGGGCCATGTGTCACCATCGCATTCTCTACCAACAAACCATGTCACATGCCAACTATCCAATAATTGTCTGCCACGTCAGTGTATGGCCTTCCACATCATCATACGACTTGCCACATCATCGTCTGTATGGACTGTATGGACTGTACAGTCAGCATCCCTTTTTTGCTTGTTTGCCATTTTGAATAGAACGTGATATCTCTCACTCCTGATGTCCATTTGAACCCAAACAAGTTGCGTTGGGTTCACAACAACGAGGCCTACGCTCTTGTTCAATTTGAAGTGATTCCGAGCACTTTGAATTTTTGAGCAAAATTTGATCCCCTGATCATTCTCAGATCAATGACTCGATCTTTCTGAGATGCTAATTTTCTAACTTGTCTTGTCCTTCCACTTCAAACTAATCTGATGAATATCACTTACTCCAACTCTCCGACTCTCCGGACTTTGGGTTTTTCAGGTCTCAAACTAAAAAATCCTCGAAGTTATTTTCTCTAGAGTTGAGGATCATGTGCCACCTGTCAGTCTTGACGATGGACGTTACCTTATTACTTTGGGACTTTGAAAAATCCACTCTCCTGTGCTCATCCAAAGGCTTATCCTTCATGCATTTATTTCTGGATCCAACAAATGTTTATCCTCGATGCTCAGATCCAGTGGATCAGATCTGTACTTCTCCTTTGTGCTTCCTCTGGTCACTAGACGCTAATCTAACAGTCATCGGGTATTTGGAATTGGTGATCCGACGACCACTTTCGTTCTTCCTCCTGATATTTTTGCTTTCTAAGTGTTCAAAGGTCTTGACCTTTTCTCCTCCTGCGATTCTATATTTTGGACCACAGTTGGACTTCTAGAAAGCACAAAGCGTTATCTCTATCTCTTATGATATTTTATCGCTGCATACTCTCTAGGTTTGGTTTTTTGTTGTTCTTGTCATAAGTGATAAGCACATTCTTCCTATTAAACATGCCAACATAAGCAAGCACCTCAAAGAATCATGAGGTAAGTCCCTCACTCTCAAAGGATGGAAATAATTTTGCAAGTCAACCATCTACACAGGACAAGAAAAGTTTCAAAATAACAAAGCAAGGAAGACATCAAGAATCCATTTTTACACCTCAAAGAAGAGAGACGTCATCAAGACGGACACAAATCAAAGGTATTAAAATGTTTTTCATGGTCATTGTTACTAATGTAATGAATATGGTCACAAAGATTTAGAATGTAGATATTATGCAAGCAAATATAAAGATAGATTTCATAACACCCTAAGGTGTTGGAGATGTAATCAAGTAGGACACAATGTTTTTCATTGTCACATCATGAGGTGCTACAACTGTAGTGGATTTGATCACAAATCCTAGGATTTCTAGAACACAAGAATAAAGACCATGATGAGGACTTCATATAGCATGACTAGAAGAAGGAATGAAGTTAGGAAAGAAGACATTTTTGAAAATATGGAAGCTCAGAGCTCAAGTTCTAAGAAGTAGAGACACCTTCAGAAGTGGGTAAAGAATACTAAACAACCAGAGTAGAATGGAAACCTTAAAGGAAGCTCAAGTTTTTCATCTTCAGAATCATTCACAGGATACAATGGTAACAGTCACGTACATATGCGAGAAGAACTATGAATAGGTCATGCACATATGTGAGTTGTCTGTGCAACATGCCACATATCTATGGTAAAAGAGCCTTAGGAAAAAGTCTATGCACATGAGTTGCAGCATGGTATATTATTATAACTCTATGTTGCAGGGTCTGAAAATGGTTTGTTGCAGGGTCTGACATTGTTTGTTGTAGGTTTTCATGATTACATGTTGGCATACATAAGTGTTGTATGTATGATGGTGATATATGGTTGAGTGTTGAAAGACTATATTGGATGCATGGTACTAACTCTTGAGTATGGATTGAGGCATATTCTGTTGAGGAACAATGCTGGTTTTGACAAAGAAGTTATAAAACCTTGGTTATGAGATATATCATGATGATTCTATCTAGATATATCATTGATCTATTGAGGCACACTTCTAGTACATGTATTTTTGGATGCTTATTATTTGTTGTAGTGAATGGAGGTTGAGGTAGATCTGTTATGATACATGGCTGGTACATAATTGAGTTCCGTTGATATATCTTATGATGTATTATTGGAAGCATATTTGTTGGATATCTTGGTGCATGAATTTGGCATATGTATGGGCTACATATTGGTACATGTAGTTGACAAGTTGATGAAGTGGTCATGTTATACATCATTTACGAGTCATAAATTGATCTATAGTTGATGCATGATTGGTACATTGTTAGAGGCACCTACTATCAGTATGATTGACACGTGTTCTATGGTGGCTATGGAATACATGTATGAGGACACATCTTGATTATGGTTCATCTTGTTGTGGTATTGGTGCATGGTTAATGCACTTTCTTGGTATAGGTGGTGATACATGATTAGAGAAATGTTGATGCACTCATAGATGGTATATGTATGTGTATGATAGTACTTGGCTAAAGTACACTATTGGTATTAATTGTTTAGCATATACTTTGGTACATGATATATGGGATGATATATTTGAGACACTTGATTGATTGAGATGCATGGTTGTGGCACTTGGTTCATGATAGAATCATGTCATGGGTGATATGACACTTGTTTGAGATACATGGTTGGCATGTTTGTAGAATCATATGATTGATACACTCCATTGATGACATATTGTGGCATATTTTATGATATTGATGTACATGGGTGATTTGCATGGTTGGCACACAATATGGAACATGAGATGTATAACACTGAGAGGGGGGGGGGTGAATCGGTATTACCCTTTTTAACAATTAGTAGTTACTTTTTTTATATTTTATTGATTACCACAATGAATTGTATGAAAAATCAATTATATAAATATATTTAACATCAATTAAAAGGTTTATAAATAATAGTGAAGGACACCAATCCTTTTTAGAGAACCAATTCTAGGAGACACCAATCCCCTTCTTCAGGGAACCAACAATAGGAAGCACCAACTCCCTCATCTTTAGGGAACCAACCCTAAGAAGCACTAACTCCCTTGTATTTAGGGAACCAACCCTAGGAAGCACCAACTCCCTTATTTTTTACAATTTGTTTAGTAAGGATATGAATCCTTCCATGCTCCTCCCTTCCACCCTCAATTCATAAGAACCAATAGTTATTCTTCTTGGCCTCTGCTTCTGTTTTGATCTTCTTATCTGGGTTGCAGAGACACTTTCTTCTCACCACTCTATCTTGTTTATATAATATTCAAACTGGTGTGAGATATAACACATTGTGTCCTTTCGTTTGGGCCATCTCACCTCTTAATTGAACTTAACTATAATCACTGCAACTACTGCAAAAATCAAGTTTTGTTGAGGCGCTTCCTTCAAACCCTTACATATGATCGACAACGCAAAAACCACAGGATTATCAACTTAAGTGATGTCTAATATTTTACCTTTATTTTTCTTACTCCATATGACCATAGGCGATGACCAAGTGTAGGTCAAGTGAGTGCTTGATCACTTATCAAAATCAACGGTCACGTTTTAATATCCCGATGAGATGGACGATTCTCGTTTACTTCGGGAATTCAGGACTTTAAGCTTCATGACTTCCAGCCTCTTTACAAATATCCTGAATAACAGACACGTGTCCATATTATTCAACAGTTTCAAATTCTCTCGAAGTGTTCTTCATATTGGAAAACTCATGTCAAATTTGAGACTTCTCCCTTTGGGACTTCCGGGGTTCGGATAACCACTGCTCCATTTTCCTCTGGATTGATCACCAGATGAATAAGTCATAAAATGGTGGAGACCACTTACTGTCGGTTAACACTTCCAATTACACTATCCTTCCACTGTAACATATCAATGGTTGAGAACACTCCCAAAGTGTTCTTTAGATAGAACGACTCATTTCCACTTCAGGACTTCGGGACTTAGGTCATTTTCTGGTGGTGAAACTCCTGAAGTAAAATTCCCAGAGTGATGTAACTTGTTGACGTCACTTGATGATGTGGCACGGTCCGAGTGGTTGCCACGTGTTACTCAGATTCATGATTTACTTGTATCTAAAATGTCGATTTCAACTTGACACTTTTCATTATATAACTGTGCCACATCTCCTTGTTGACGTAGATCTCCCGATGTGGCACATATTTTTCTCCTTTATCTAATGGTCAAGATACTACCAAAAGTGTTCGTATGATCAGACGAATCATATCCAGTTCAGGACTTTGACCTTCAGGACTTTGGTTAATTCAATTTCTACACTTACTAGTTCTCCCGAAGTAAGATTCCCTGAAGTGTAACCTCCTCACAAATTTTAACCCAAAATGAATTTTGTTCATTGATCGTGATATTAGATCGACGACTCGATCTATCTGTGATGCTTCTTTTCCTTGGTTTAAATCCAATTTCTCTTCTTCTTTTCTTATACTATCCTTCCACTTAAAGTGATCCAACGACTATCAGGAATTCGAGTATTCAGGATCTCATCCCTTTTCCCTTGTTTATCCTATCCTTCCACTCAAATTGAACCATCGATCGAGAATGGTCTCGAAGAAAATCAACAATAAAGGATGATTGCAGGATCCTCAACTAGCATGGTGTTTAAAACTATTGTCGAGCTCTACAATGGAAACTGCTCATTGGTAGTGGAACTAATGCCAACCGAAGATCTATTGACGAGTAACCATCGATGGTCGACGTGGATTCTGGAACCATAACTTGCACATGGTTTAGTTTGTTTCCCAAACTCTGCAATTGAAGTTATGCAAGTGTTGGTGGATCAACCATAGTTATTGATCTTTGAATCTATAAGATCTGACGATCCTGACTAATTGCGGGATTGGGAATAACACGTTGTTTAATTCTTCTTTCTCTCTCCGCGCAATATATCCATGCCATTGATCTGGTGCTTGCGTATCCAACAGTCACGACTTAATCTAATCATTTGGTGGATCAACCATAGTTGTTGATCTTTGAGTCGATCAGATTTGATGATCTAGACTAATTGCAGGATTGAAAATAACACATTCTTTAATTGTCCCTTCACTCTCTACAATCTATCCCTACCATTGATCTGGCGCTTGTGTATCCAACGATCATGGTTTGTCGTGTGGGGATTTCAATCCCGATCACGTTTCTGCACTGTGCTTTCCCTTCTGAGCTTCATGTGGGTCATCAATTGTTGACATCAATGACAATATATCAATGCAAATATGTCCAAAAATATCCCCCTTTGTCATTGAGGGCAACACTCTAACTTCATACAAACTCCCCCTATGAGGATGCTTTTCTGTGTGAAGTTACTCTCCTCCTTTGACATCAATGGAAAAGGGTTGCTCCCCCTATGGTAATTCTCTGTCTGTTTGTATGTTGTTGACCAGAATTTGAACTCGGGTAACTCCTCCTGCAATCATACTTTGCCTATCATAACTGAATGACTCCCCCTGTCAATCTTCTCTCTCTGCTTCAAACTTCTCTTCCCCTTTGTCTATGAAGGGGCAGTTCTTCTTGACAAGATATCTAACCATATGTATTTGTATTTATCCAAGATGCTTCTTTACTGTACATTGCTTCTTAAATTCATCTGAGAGACTTTATATTTTTCTTTCCACATGACTTATCTTGTTGATAGAATGTATTCTATTCAACTAGAATTGATCTAGTTGTCCAACCAACTCATACACACATCGACCAATCAATATATCTTTCACATTTTCTCTATCACAACCACTGTCTCTGAAATTTTGGTTTGCAGTCTTTTCATTTTCATATTTGTACTCAATCTATCTTCATCATCACCTCACTGCTGCAAAAGTTTCCATTCATTCCATTTCTTTCTCACATAGTAACTTCCATTTAGGGTTTTGTCCACTTGTAACCATTATGAGACCAATACATAACCTGCATTGTTCCTGGGAAGATAAATACCTACAATAAACTATGTCAGATCCTGCATAGAGTTATATCATTAAACCATGATGCTTTCTATGATCCTATTCATTTTTATGTGCTTTAATGGTCATAGCAGAATCAATAAGAATGAATTTTATCTCTTCCCTAAATTTTCCTTCCCTTCTTTGTTTTTATTTTTTCTTTGATAAGGAGTTTCAGTGTACCATCAAAATAGGATTGAAACATTTATGA
This sequence comes from Picea sitchensis, assembly GCA_010110895.2. Classification (NCBI taxonomy): domain Eukaryota; kingdom Viridiplantae; phylum Streptophyta; class Pinopsida; order Pinales; family Pinaceae; genus Picea; species Picea sitchensis. The sequence continues at coordinate 24,044 of SNQJ01S0098781.1, read as the reverse complement.
GATAATCATCACTCAAATATTTTTGGTGTTCTACTATTGAAGATTCATCATCAACTTCAATATTATGTGCACCAAAAGCTCTTTTATCCTTGTCTTGAGAATATTCCTCTATTAATTTCCATTTGTTGGGCAATGGATAATATTCTTGTATGACATTATCAAGTTTTGGATTTGTGTCATATTTTTCTTTAGGAGTTTTCATATCTTGATTTTGATCTACTCTGTATGCATAGCTTTGATTATTATATTCCTTATTAGAATTTTTACCCACCAATTTCCTATTATTAACGTCATATATTTCAGGAGAAATATTTTCATCATCTTTCTTGTTTGGTACTTCAGATTTTCTTTTCTGTGTCTTCTTATTATGTTTGTTAAGGTTTCCTATTTTTAGGGATTGCATTGGTAATCTACATTCTTTGGTTTTATGACCATAGTTGTTTCATTTTTTACATTCAATATTAAAGTTTTTCAAAGGAGTAAATGAGTTGTAGTTTCTCTTCTCTGTATTGTTCTTATATCTATGGACATTTCTATTATTGTATTGTCCATAAGATTTGCAGTGTACTGCCTTATGTCCAAAATTATTGCAAGAGTAACAATATCCAATGAATATATATTTATTAAGGGGATTCCTTTTGGTGATTGTATTCTTCCTGCCATTTATTACTTTAGTAAGGAATGATGATTTTTTTTTTATGTGGAACAATGTTCAATGGTATATATTTTCCTTATTATCTTCTCTTCTTAAGGGTCCCTTTAGAGCATCTGCATAACTAATTGGTCTTTTGACAAATCCTTGCGATGTAGAAGTTGAGTCTTGGGTGTATCCCAAACCATTTTTGTTGTTTGGTGACCTTTGGATACTAATAATTTCATCCAAGATCTTTGAGCTATTTCCAAAGTTTGATCTCTTCTTTTCTTTCTCAAGTTCACTTTTTAGCAGCTTGATCTCAACTTCTAGTTTCTCACATGTTTGTTTTTTATCACTATGTTGTTTTAAAATGATTTCTTCAGTTTTATTAGTTTCCAGGAGCCGGGAATTCAAATTACTGATGGTCTGTTCTGACTCCTTGAGGGTTTTGGAAACTTCCCTCTCTCTTGATTTAGTAGCTTCTTTAATCTCTAGAATCTTTCTTCTTAGTACTCTGTTTTGTTTTTTAGTTTTTCCTAGTTCTTTAATTACACTAAGGATTTCTTCATTGAAGTTCCCTTGTGCTGAAGGCAACCTCGCTCTGATACCAATTGTTGGAATACTAAGAGGGGGGGGGAGGTGAATCAGTATTACTCTTTTTTAACAATTAGTAGTTACTTTTTTTTATATTTTATTGATTACCACAATGAATCAACAATGAATTGTATGAAAAATCAATTATATAAATATATTTAACATCAATTACAACATTTATAAAGAATAGTGAAGGAAACCAATCCTCTTTAGAGCACCAACTCTAGGAGACACCAATCCCCTTCTTTAGGGCACCAACCCTAGGAGGCACCAACTCCCTAATATTTAGGGCACCAATTCTAGGAGGCACCAAATCCCTTGTATTTAGGGCACCAACACTAGGAAGCACCAAATACCTTGTATTTAGGGAAACAACCCTAGGAAGCATCAACTCCCTTATTTTTTACAATTTTATTAGTAAGGATATGAATCCTTCCATGCTCCCCCCTTCCACCCTCACTTCATAAGAACCAACAGTTCTTCTTCTTGGACTCTGCTTCTATTTTGATCTTCTTATTTGGAATTTAGAGACACTTTCTTCTCACCACTCTATCACGTTTATAAAATATTCAAACTGGTGTGAGATATAATTCATTGTGTCATTTCGTTTGGACCATTGCACCTCTTCGTTTAACTTAACTGTAATCACTGCAACTACTGCAAAAATTGAGTTCTACTAAGGAGCTTCCTTCAAACCATTACACATGACCGACAATGCAAAAACCACGGGCTTATCAGCTTAGGCGATGCATAATATTTTACCTTTATTTTTCTTATTCCATATGACCATAGGTGGTGACCAGGTGCTAGGTCAAGTGAGTGATTGATCACTTATCAAAATCAATGGTCACGTTTTAATCTCCCGATGAGATGGACAATTCTCGTTTACTTCAGGAATTCAAGACTTCAACCTTCGTGACTTCCATCCTCTTTACAAATATCCTGAATAATAGATGCGTGTCCATAATATTCAAAGGTTGAGAATTCTCCTGAAGTGTTCTTCATATTGGATGACTTATGTCCACTTCAGGACTTCTCCCTTCGGGACTTTGGGGGTTCGGATAATCACTCCTCCATTTTCCTTCGGAGTGATCACCAGCTGAATAAGTCATAAAATGGTGGAGACGACATGATGTTGGTTAACACTTCTACTTACACTATCCATCCACTTTACTAGATAAACGATCCAGAACACTCCCAAAGTGTTCTTCAGATCAGATGACTCATGTCCACTTCGGGACTTCGACCTTCCGGACTTTGGGACTTAGATCATTTGCTGGTGGTGAAACTTCTGAAGTAAAACTACTGGAGTGATGTAACTTTCTGAGGTCATTTGATGATGTGGCACGGGCTGAGTGGATTCCATGTGTTACTTAGATTCATGATTTACACGTACCTAAAATGTCTATTTTATCTTGACACTTGTCATTATCTGAATGTGCCACGTGTCCTTGCTGACATGGTCTGCTAACATATATCTCCTGATGCGACACATATTATTCTCCTTGATCTAATGGTCAGGATACTACCAAAAGTGTTCCTCTAATCAGATGACTCATATCCACTTCAGGACTTCAACCTTCAAGACTTCGATTCATTCAATTTCTCCACTTCCTAGTTCTCTCGAAGTGAGATTCCTCAAAGTGTAACCTCATCACAAATTTTAACCCAAAATGAATGTTGTTCATTGATCGTGATCTTAGATTGACAGATCGATCTGTCTATGATTCTTCTTTTCCTTGGTTTAAATCCAACGACTCTTCTTCTTTTCTTATCCTATCCTTCCACTTAAAGTGATCCAACGACTATCGAGAATTTGGGTATTCAAGATCTCAACCCTTTTTCCTTGCTTATCATATCCTTCCACTCAACTTGGTCCATCAGTCTAGAATGGTCTCGAAGCAGATCAATGATCAAGGATGATTGCAGGGTCCTCAACTAACACGACGTTTAAAAATATTTTCGAGCTCCACAATGGAAACTGCTCATTGGTAGTGGAAATGATGCCAACCGTAGATCTATTGATGGGTGACCATCGATGGTCGATGTGGATTATGGAACCATAACTTTCACTTGGTTTAGTTTTTCACCCAAAATCTGCAATTGAATTTGTGTGATTGTTGGTGGATCAACCATAGTCGTCGATCTTTGAATCTATAAGATCTAACGGTCCTAACTAATTTCGAGATTGGAAATAACATGTTGTTTAATTCTCCTTTCACTCTCCGCAATCTATCCCTGTCATTGATCTGGTTCTTGCGTATCCAATGGTCATGACTTAACCTAATCATTTGGTGGATCAACCATAGTCATCGATCTTTGAGTTGATGAGATCTGAAAATATAGACTAATTGCGAGATTGAAAATAACATGTTGTTTAATTCTCCTTTAACTCTCCACAATATATCCCTGCCATTGATCTGACGCTTGCGTATCCAATGATCCTAGTTTTTCCTGTGGCGATTTCAATCCCGATCACATTTATGCACTACACTTTCCTTTCTAAGATTCATGTGGGTCATCGACTGTTGACATCAATGACAATATATCAATGAAAATATGTCCAACAAGATGTACTTGGTTGATGTTTTGTTCATGATTCTCTATTTCATTGTTGACATATCTTTTTCTTCATGATGTATCGTATGGCATGTGCTTTGATGCATGGATAGGTCCAAGGATCATCATAGAAAGAGTAGTTGATCTATGTTCCGATTGAGCAGTAGACTTTGCAGTAGAATCATATTGCAGTGATAGCATATTGTTCATATTGCAGAGAAGATAGGGGGAGACATAACCATAGGGGGAGGCATTCTTATTCCCATGATTCTAGGAGGAGATATTGTATGAGATGAAAATATAAATACTTGAAAATGAGCCCTATACCTGGAGAAAGAACACAAAGGCATAGTTCCAGGGGGAGCTACGAGCATGAACTTTCCGGGAAAGGCGATCCATGAGAGGAAGAATTAGCGATATATATATATATATATATATATATATATATATATATATATATATCTTCAACATTACATCAATGATATCCACATACGTTCGTAAAGGAGATTATTTAGAGGAATATCAAAGGCATTATTCGGACAAGAGGAGCACATCAGAGTGATATCCCTTGTTCAAAAGGGGAGAGATTATTTAGAGGAATATCAAAGGCATTCAGACAAGAGGAGCAGCCCCAAAGAAAGTTCAGGCAGGGGGAGCAACGAAGAATAACCCTTTCCCATTGATGTCGAAGGGGGAGAGATAGTCACATTGTTGTGGTTGAGATGACTATTTATGTAGAGCAATGCCTTGTTTACATATTTCCATCATGATTGGTGTTGACATCAATGTTGGTTTTTCCATCAATGCCAAAGGGGGAGATTGTTGGATCATGTTGTAATTGATGCCAAAAGATTGATTGATTGATGTCAAAGGAACAATGTCTTGTCATAACATACTGATGTAATATGTATTGTGCTTGATGTGAATGGATTGATTTCAAGTGGAATCATAGTCATATGATGTCATCCATATATGAATATGGATCAATGATTTTTCATTGATATATGATGCATATATGAAGATGAATCAATGAGTTGTCACTGATATATGATGCATAGATGAATATGGATCGATGTGGTTTCATTGATATGTGATGCACAGATGAAGATGGATTGATGTGGTTTCATTGATATATGATGCATATTTGGATTTATGTAAATATGACTCATTATTGTCTTATCATGGTTGATAAGGAGTAAAAATGTATGAATTTCAAAGTGGTCCCCTTATGGTGAAATCCCTCATGGGAAGACGCTTTGCGATTGAGTTATCCTAGAAGTATGGTTAGAGAACCCATGCTTAATTATGGAATAATGAGATGAATATTAGTGAATTTTTCAGTGAAACTATCCTACATGGATAGTGTTTGTCATGCCATTTCCGGTGGTATGTGGAACGTCACATAACTCCTCACGGTTTGAGATTTACGGCCTTACAAAGTTGGAGGACCATCATATGTTGGCTAGAAGCCCCAAAAGGTCAAAGAAGTCAAAGCGCTAAGAATAAATTATTTAAAAGTGAAGTGACAAAGTCAAAGAGGATTATTTAAATAATAAATTGAAGTGACAAAGTCAAAGAGGATTATTTAAATAATAAAGTGAAGTGACAAAAT